>OZ024817.1:62912171-63210411 GCA_964017055.1 Chloromyia formosa
ACAAGTCAAAATTCTGAGAGCCTGGTTGGAAATACTCTGTAAACTAATCGGCCACTACATTCATAGAACTGGAAAAATTTTCAATAGGCTTGTTTCCTCTTCTGACCCCCGAGTAGCACAGCAGACATTTCGTGTGACGGACAGATTTTTAGGATGACCCCCAGCTATAAGACATATCCATGTCAAAAAAAAAACCAGGCCGAAGCGTATATGCCCTAGACTTGTACAGACCTAGTGGTGATACCAAAAGTACCATTTGGCAACGACCATATGCATTAAAAGTGAGTTTCCTATATGGCCAGTTTATAGGGGAGGTTGGCATACATTCAAGAGTATCTTGGCCATTCTAAAAATCAATTAACTAACCCATTCTACAAATATTTGTCGAATTTTTCAAGTCGCTAGCTTCATTCTATCGAAAGTTATTGCTTATTTGAAGTCTCACTTGAAGGGGTGGTAGAGGTTTCTTGGATCGGATTTTGCCCATCATAGCCACCAACCAATTAGATCACCATACAAACATTAAAAATAAGATGCCAGTTGTCTAGCTTTACTCTATCGAAAGTTATCGCTTATTTGAAGTTTCACTCGTAGGGGAAGCTGGGGTTTCATTGGTCGGATTTTACGTATTTTCAGTATTAGCCAACTGGATCCTACTACAAATATTTGACCAAAATTTCAAGTCGCTAGCTTTATTTTATCGTAAGTTATTGCTTATTGAAGTTTCACTCGTAGGGGAAGCTGGGGTTTCATTGGTCGGATTTTACGTATTTTCAGTATTAGCCAACTGGATCCTACTACAAACATTTGACCAAAATTTCAAGTCGCTAGCTTTATTTTGTCGTAAATTATCGCTTATTTAAAATTTCATTTCTTAGGGAGGTAGGGGCTCCTTAGGTCGAATCTAACCCATCCTTAATGCCAACTAACTAGATCTCACTTCAAACATTCGACCAAAATTTCAAGTCGCTGGCTTCATTCTATCAAAAGTTATCGCTTATTTGAAGTTTCATTTGTAGGGGAGGCGGGGGTTCCTTAGGTCGGATCTTGTTCATTTTCAATACCAACTAAAAGGATGTCACTACCAACGTTCTGCCAAATTTCCAACTCGCTAGTGTCATTCTATCGAAAGTTATCGTAATTAAAGTAATATTTAATTTTTTAAATTTTGTAGGGGAGGTAGGCGTTCCTTTGATCTGATTACGCCCAACTTACTAAAACCCAAGCAGCTTCTCACCTCAGAGTTACATACCAAAAATCAGATGTCTACGTCAATTTGTTCAAGAGTTATGGACAAAAAACCTGAAAAGTAGGGTAGTACGGGGCTCTTTGTAAGAAAATTGCCGTTAGTTTTCAACTGATCGATTTTATTTTTCCAAGAAAGTATAAGATTACTCTCGCGAGCAATCTACCAAAGCTAGAGCTTTTCATGTTTATTAAATCGGGAGTTATGGATACATTTATGTATTTTACATATGTAGGGGAGGTAGGCGTTCTCTTGGCCTGATCATGCTCATTTTCAATACCAACCAACTAGATCATACTTCCAAAATCTGACCAAAATTTTAAGGCTCTAGCTTGATTCTATCGAAAGTTATCGTGCGAACGGACAGACAGACAGACAGACAGACATGGCTAAATCGAATCAGGAGGTGACCCTGATCATTTATATATATACATTGCTATACCTCCGGAGCCTCCTTTAAGGTGTTACATATTTCCGTCGTGACAAAAACAATATACCCTATACTAAAAGTCTAGGGTATAACTAGGGTATAATTAGAGCATGGCGTTAGCCAGCTCAGATGATATTTAATTGCAGACGGCTAAGATCCACCGCCATCTGGACCTCGGAGCGATTACGATTAAGTGGCATCCGAGCTGGCTGACGGCATGCTTTCATTATTTTTTTGTCAATTTTAATTCTCTATGTCCTATTATGTACCTAGGCACGTGGATCCCTTATGAATATGGTATGGACATGGGCAGCGTACAAAGAATGGACGATGATCGCATGCCAAAGAGAGTAATGAATGCAGAACGAGTCGACGGAGCGAGACTGCCTAGATCGGCACAGTAGGTGTGGACGCCGCGCAACTACTGGGCTTCCAAAATTGGAGGACGCGGTCACGTGACCGAGATAATTGGAGGACAACGATCCAGGCGGCCAAGGCCCGACGTCGGGCTGTCGCGCCACGATGATGATGATGATAACATGGCCAGCGAGCGGCAAAGCCCCGCTCCCAATTTATGGAGTCTGCAGCAACCAGCTCGTGCCTTTGCTTAGCTCGCTGATTAACAGTTGTCACTATCGGACCTTTACGGTCACTTGTGCTCCGTCCCCATGGAGATCTTCGGGTGACTCCATCGTCCTTTATGCCCGTACCACATTATGCGGGACTCGCCGAGCCACCAGCCAAGTGGATAACACATTGTGCACACCCAAACACCGTGCGTCTTTCCCGTCCAGCGATTCATCGGATGAACAAAATGCTTCACGAGTGCTTGCTCGGCATTCGTTGCATTGGATAAAATTCGTTCACCCATAGGTGCCTGGATATGCACAAGGTTTTATCCACTTAGCTCGTGACTCGGCGAGCCCTTTTATAATGTGGTACGGGCACTACACGCTAGTAGACTCAGAGAAACTTTCGAATTAGAAGTAAACAATGAGTCACTTCTGAAAAATTTCGTCTATTAATGTATAACCTTATTCCCCATCATTACGATCGGCACTATGAAACAGTTCACTCTGAAACAACAAGACCACGCGAGAATTTTATCATATTCATCCGACCCGCGTACATCTTTGCATAGCACCAGCACCTACTTCATCAAATCATCGTAACTACATTTTACCTGTGATCCATTGTGATTAGACAAAACTTACCGAAACGACCGCCTTATTAACGATATCATATTACAAACAGCTGCTAAACTTTAATCCACTGATAATAACGAGATTACTACGCTAATTCCAGGGCTTACGGGTGGATTACAGGTAAATTGCATTATATATTAGTGTGTGGAATTTGTAAGTATCGCCCCACAGTAAAACAACCTCGTACTTTTCCGGGAACAGGAGACGGGACGTTCGTTCCTAATGCGTAATTGAGTTGAGTAAATTTCACCATCTGTCACTATTAATTGCAGAGACTAGATTTTTTTGGCGCTGGAGGCTCTTCCAATTTCATTAATAACAAAATTTATTTTATCATTCACAATAATTTCTATTGGTGAAAGTAAATACAAATGCAACCAGTTCAATAATACACTTCTTTAATTGGAATAAAAAAGATAGCTTTTTATTTTTATAACTGATTTGCAAATATTCGTTTATTATCGTAAAGAAATTGTGATGGATACATCATGTATGAAGTACATGTTCGTTTCGGTGGTATTGGAAAGGACAAATAAACATTTGTTGTCAGGCTTAAGTGTCACCATACACTGTCGAACTGGAACTCGAACTCGAACATGGCCTGTACAGGTTGAACCAAAGACTCTTTGAATTTTAATGTTTGTGTCACCGGTGTGGTAAACGTGTTTCAAATATTTTGTAGATGCATTGAGTTCTTGAAACACAAGATCTTGTTGAAAAGGGATTTCAGATAGTGTGGAATTTGAGGGTGTCCGAAATGGCAAATAGTAGGTGGGGTTGGTGTATGAGATAAGAATGTGTGGTTTATGATGCAAGGTTGTGTGAGGATTTATATTGACGCGTATACATTTTTGTTTCTGATAATAATAGGCGGCAAATGATGTATCATTATCAAGTTTCCGAATTGGTCGGAATGTGGTTAATACTCTTATATTAAATATAACTGGGGAAGGCGCATTAGGCCAGTCAAATTAAGCCAATTTTGGGGCTTTTTAATAATAATGAGGGAAAGATCTGGAAATAATTTTAATCCCTTCTATAGATACTGAATACATGGAAACTGAGTTTGAACGGTCGTAGAAGGTGTGCTTAACTTTTGGAGGGTGAAAATCCGAGAAATTTGAGCCCTGTTTTAATATTATCATCATAACTCCTAAACGGTGCCTTGGGTCGAAAAAACTCGCAGGAGTAAATTAAAGACCGTTGAATTCTGCCTTCAATGCACTGCTCAAAGTTTAAATTCGGTTCAGTAGCGTAGTAAAAATCAATAGTCAAAAAATGACAATTTTCGAAGCTCCGGAGAAAAATCACACTTTATTACTATTCAAGCTAACAGATCTTTGCAACGGAAGCTCCAAATGGAAAAGCTTGTCTGTAAAAGTTGGGGATAATTTGATTGTAAGCCAAACGTGGCCAATCTTTTTCAATTCGGGCCATTTTTAGAGTAGCTATGAGCCAAAATTCAAAACTGAATGCTCATCGATTTATGCCATAAAAGCTCTATCTCGGTAAGTATAACAGCTAGAAGCTTTATTTTAGTCTTAAATTGTAGATAAATTGCTCTAGTTAAATCTAGAGACGCGGGAGCGTCCCGCCCCGCCAAAGAAAAACAAAAAAATCGAAAAAAAAAATGGAAAAGCGACCAAGACTATGTTTATGCGACACAACAAGTACGGGTTTTCGGACCTCTGTAGCTCCGGCCCCGGATGCTTGTTCGAGCTCAAATTTGGTATGGTCGTTGTCCCTGGTCATCTTACAAAGTGCTGCAAATTTGATTCCGATACAAGGAAAAACACCCGAGATATGATAATTTGAAAATGGCTATTTTTCAAATTTTTCTTGTTCTCGTTGTTCTCGTTGTTCTTTGACCGGTCTACAGCCTCGTAGGGAGCGTATCGAGGTCTGCTTTCTTTTCACACGAATTGACTGTGTCCCAAGGGTGTGCATAGGCTATCATTTGCTCTGATCCGTGCAGTAGATAAAAAGGTACATCCAAAAATGTGAAATTTTATAGTAGAGTTTCTCGCTTAAGTCTTTTTGATAATTTGAATGCGACACAGCAAATCACTTGCAGAGATCGCATGCCGACGTGGAGAGACGCAAACACTTGATTATGTGAGTACGTGACGACGACGGATGCAAAAGTCCGTTCGCTCGTCGGGTGAGGAGAACCATACGAGTTCATGGTTGCGGGCGTGGTTTGTGGCAAGTGCATGAATGAAAAGTGTGTCATGAAAAAATTGAAACGATTTGCGACTGCGACTCGAGAGCAATTCATTCATTATTCAATGTCGGGGTTTTGTATGAAAATAGTACTAGTATGTTGGGCAGGTTGGCTATGCAATCAAAGATTTTTATATGTACATGAGGAGAATGGATGGAAGAGACGAATGTACTGTAGATGTAGAGTCCTTCGGTGGCAGCAAGGACATTCGAAAAAGGATATTTTTAGCAGTGAAGCGAAATGTGGGGGTCTCATATGAACCGGGATGAAGAGGCGAGTGTCCAGGAGTAGTGTAGATGTCATTTCGAGTCATTCGGTGGTGAAAAGGACATTCACGAAAGTCAAGTGGGCAATATGGGTGTCATGCGAACCGGGGTGAAGAGGCGAATGTCCAGGAGTACTGTAGATGGCATTCCGGATCCTTCGGTGGCGACAAGGATATTCGAAAAGGATACTTTTGGCAGTGAAGCGAAATACGGTCAATATGGGTGTCATATGAATCGGGGTGGATACCCGAATATCCAGGAGTAGTGCAGATGGAATTTCGAGTCCTTCGGAGCGAAAAGGACATTCTTGGAAGTCAAGTGAAAAATGGGCAATATGGGTGTCATATGAATTGTGGTGAAGAGGCGAATGCCTAGGAGTACTATGGATGGCATTTCGAGTCCTTCGGTGCCGATAAGGATATTCGAAAAAATAATACTTTTGGCAGTGAAGCGATATGAATTATGATGTAAGATGATTTTTTCCAATGTGTGGAAGATGGGAAGGGATGTCTAGGCAAGATGGGTATCAC
Organism: Chloromyia formosa; assembly: GCA_964017055.1. Lineage (NCBI taxonomy): Eukaryota > Metazoa > Arthropoda > Insecta > Diptera > Stratiomyidae > Chloromyia > Chloromyia formosa. The sequence continues at coordinate 62,918,073 of OZ024817.1, forward strand.
ATGACTGGAGGTGGTGAGGCGAATGCAGTAGACTGTTAAAGGTATTTTGAGTCCTTTGGGCAGGAAAAAATATGTTCTTGGCAAGGAATTGATATCTAGGCAAATAAAATAAATAACTGGCGCAACAGTCCAATTTGAACCACGGCCTCGAGATGAGTTAGCATCATCTCATTTTCTAGATCGTGACGGTTTTTTGTGCAGAGGTATGTGATCAGCAACACGCTCAACCGAGTTATTTACCCCATAATCGGTACTCATTTAACAGCTGAGTGGGCTCATAGTCCGACACGTAAATCCCCGGAATCGAACCGGGGCCCAGTGCGTTGAAAGCGAACGTGCTAACCGTTGCGCCATCCGGACTACCGGCAAGATGAGTATTATATTATGGGGGGTGATGAGGCGAATGCAGTAAACTACTGTTAAAGGCACTTTGAGTCCTTTGAACTAGAAAAATGATATTCTTGGCAAGAAAACTATTTACCCCAAATGGGTAACCTGAGTGGACTCATAGTCCGGCACGTAAATCCCCTTTTTTATCGAAGACTACCGCATTCAGTAGGAATCAAACCGGAGCCCAATGTATAGAAGGCGAACGTGTTTACCGCCATCTGTATTACCACTACTACTTTGCAAAAAGATGTGATATCTCACAAAAACAACTCTGTTGTAAAAAAATCCCCGCCAAGAAAAACTCCTCAGCCGTAAAAAGGATTGATATGAACACAATACCGCCAAAGTACTCGTAGCTTCGCGCCTCGCTCTAGGGTATGCATATTGAACGCTGATTGCATTAGTTAATTTCTTTCAACGCGGTTTGGCGGGGAGCTTCGTAGCCTAAAGACTCACCGCCGAACGGATTTATTGATAAAATGACAGTGGTAATGACGACGATGTCGCTCTGACAAAATTATGAATAAGTAGTTGCGTGCGGATCATGCTGTAAGCTCTTATGCCAAGTATTATTGGCTTCTCGCCCTGATCTCGTTATAAAGCCCCCGCCTTACAAAAGACTAAAGATGCACTTCAAGCCAGAAGTGAATAATAGACTATTTTCTACTGCGTTCTTATTCAGATTGTTCAATTTATTTTGTTTAATGGAAGCTCCCCGCCAAACCGCGTTAAAAGAAATTAACTAATGCAATCAGCGTTCAACATGCGTTCAAAGTAACCAGCGTTATAACATTTTGACTGACCAACGTAATTTGACCTTTGCGGAATCACCGACTTATTGTATTTTAATAAAAACGCAATTTCTCAAAAACTATACCCGCTAGCATATTCTAGTAAAGAGTGAATTGCAGGTAATGTCCTACCCTAAAAATAGAATATAACCTGCCGAAATCAGATAAACTGTTTATTAGATATGGCTCGAAAAAATAAGAAGGATATGTAGCCCACAATCAATATTTTGCTGTTTTGTTTTATTATTCTCGAGTTTTCACCTACATATTATACTAAACTAGCTGCGTCGGCTCGCTTCGCTCGCCTCCACATCTAGTGCTCGCTTCGCTCGCGTTGTTGCCTTTGTGAAGAACGAAAATGGGTGTTATATGTCAACAGGAGGCGAGGTTTATGATTGTATCAATTAATACTTAGGCGGCTATTACACTATAAAAGTTCTTTTACAAATATATTTGACGAACGATATTTCAAAAGAACTTTTATGAATGATATTAGCCGCTAAAGGGGGAAGGTGTGCAAGCATATTAGAAAAGTAGTTGAAACAAGCAACGTCCATGTCGCAAATCTTTTCTTAGGCGGCTATTACACTATAAAAGTTCTTTGAAAAAAGCTTTCATAAAAGATATTTGTAAAAGAACTTTTATAGTGTAATAGCCGCCTTAGACAATGAGCCAGGTAAATTGGTATTTTATAAGGAGCAATTTTTCATTGTTATCCTTGAACACCGGAAACTTGGTCCTTGCGGTCCATTTGTACTGTACTCCTTGATGACATGAAACTTATGGAGTTGGTCAGTAGCGCATGAATTTTTTTTTCCTTGATCACATAAATCGCTCCTGACGACCCTAACTACATAAACCTTGGTCATGGCGATCCATTTGTACGCTTGTGCATGCAGCATATAATTATCAATGTGCACCACCACCTACCTGCTTACCAGCACAACTTGTGTGTAATCACACGAAACATTTTCCAGACGATGCCTTGCACACCCAGGACCCAGATGAATGGGACGGAAGATTGCAATATTGCGCGAGCGCGAGAGGGAGCAATTTGGCGTTTTATATGAAGAGCCCATTTAGAGCAAGCAAATATTGGCGGCGAGTGAAATGCATAGAAATTGTATGTCATATGGAAATTTCATATGAAGCATTTTATATTTTAAGAACAAGAAGAAGAAAATATGGTGGACGTGGTGGACAACAGGGAACAGGTCGTCCCTTTTATAAAGCAGGTTGTCCCTTTTATTAAATTTGAGGTGGATAAGGATGCGCATTCAGCGTGAAGAAGCGAAAGGAAAACGTGATACGTGAGACATATCGAAAGAACGACTGTTTTCATTTCAGGGAAGAGGTAGTCCTTTTTATGAGAAACCAGTGGTAACAACAAAAAACCAATTGCATTGAGGAAATGTAAAAAGTATACATGCAACTATTGGATGTATTTGCACGAAGGACACCAGGTCGTCCTTTTTCGCAACAGGTCATCCTTTTTTGGGAATTTGGACTCGGTAAGAATGCACGTTGAACGGAAAGGAGCACAGCTGGCAAAATTTGAAGCAAATCGGATGTAGGATAATTGAAGTGGAAGGAAAAACATTTCTTCATACAAAGTCGTCCTTTTTTGACCAGGTCGTCCTTTTTTAAGAGTTTGAGTTGGATATGGATCCAAGTTGAGCGTAAAGAGACAAAACAAAAAAAAATTTAGTCAAATCGGACACAGGGCAATTTTCATTTCAGGCAAGAGGTCGTCCTTTTTACCAGAGACCCTGGGGAAAAAAATTAATTGCATTGAGAATATGTGTAAGGTACATGCAACGTACTGGATATGTTTCCTCGAAGGACATAGTGCTCGCTTCGCTCGCGTTGTTGACTTTGTGAAGAACGAAAATTGGTTTTATATGTCAACAGGAGGCGAGATGTATGATTATGTCAATTAATATTTAGACTATGAGCCATGTAAATTGGTATTTTATATGGAGAAATTTTTTATTGTTATCCTTGAACACCGGAAACTTGGTCCTTGTGGTCCATTTGTACTGTACTCCTTGATGACATGAAACATATGGACTTGGTCAGTAGCGCATGCAATTTTTGTTTCCTTGATCACATGAAACTCGCTCCTGACGACCCTAACTACATAAACCTTGGTCATGGCGATCCATTTGTACGCTTGTGCATGCAGCACATAATTATCAACGTGCACCACCACCTACCTGCTTACCAGCACAACTTGTGTGTAATCACACGAAACATTTTCCAGACGATGCCTTGCACACCCAGGACCCAGATGAATGGGACGGAAGATTGCAATATTGCGCGAGTGCGAGAGGGAGCAATTTGGCGTTTTATATGAAGAGCCCATTTCGAGCAACCAAATATTGGCGGCGAGTGAAATGTACAGAAATTGTATGCAATATGGAGATTTCATATGAAGCATTTTATATTTTAAGAAGAAGAAGAGAATATGGTGGACGTGGTGGACAACAGGCAACAGGTCGTCCCTTTTTTAAAGCAGGTTGTCCCTTTTATTAAATTTAAGGTGGATAAAGATGCACATTCAGCGTGAAGAAGCGGAAGGAAAATGAAAAAGGAAAATGTGAGACAAACCGAAGAAAGACTGTTTTCATTTCAGGGAAGAGGTCGTGCTTTTTGTGGGAGACCAGTGAAAACAACAAAAAACACATTGCATTGAGGAAATGTATAAAGTACATGCAACGACTGGATATATTTGCACGAAGGACACCAGGTCGTCCTTTTTCCCAAGAGGTTGCCTTCTTTTGGGAATTTGGGCTCAGTAAGAATGCACGTTGACCAGAAAGGAGCACAACAGAAAAAATTTGAAGCAAATCGGATGTAGAATAATTGAAGTGGAACGAAAAACATTTCTTCATAAAAAGTTGTCCTTTTTTGACCAGGTCGTCCTTTTTGTGGAGTTTGAGCTGGATATGGATCCAAGTTGAGGGTAAAGAGACAGAACAAAAAAAATTCAGGCAAATCGGACACACGGAAATTTTCATTTCAGGCAAGGGGTCGTCGTCCTTTTTATTAGAGACCATGGAAAACCAAAAAAAAATTAATTGCATTGAGAACATGTGTAAAGTACATGCAACGTACTGGATATGTTTCCTCGAAGGACACCAGAATGTCCTTTATTGTCAGCAGGTCGTCCTTTTTTTGGACTTTGGGCTAGGTGAACATGTAAGTTGAGCGTGAAGGATCAAAAGGGAAAAAATTTCAGGCAAATCGTATGTAGGGTTGGGAAGATAGAAGGGAAAATATGCCTCCATACAAAATGAATGGGAAAATGGAATTTCCCAATTTCTCGGGAAAATTTCCAATTTTTTATGATATTTGGTTTCAAGTGGAGCGTAAAGAAACCGATTGCAAAAAATTTGAAGCAAATCGGATAAAGGATAACGACGCCAAGTCCGTACATACGTGGACGACTTTCTTTTATATACGAGTATAAGATTAAAATAGGGCGACCGATGCCTGACGCTTTCTGGAAAAGCTTTTCCCGTTTTACAAGAACAAATGTGACTCACGCAAGCTCAACAACTATAGGGCAATAAGTTAACATCTTAAGCCTCGTATACATATGAGCGCGCACGAACGCTATGCGCGCACGAATGCTGTGCGCGCACGAATGATCATATGTGTACGAGATATTTCCCCGAACGAACGCTGTGCGAAGCTTTAAAGCTTCGTATACATATGAGCCATATGAGAATGTCGTCCAGACCACATTGCACGCACAAAGTTGTGCGCGCACGAAGATCCACTAGCGATGGATCGTGTTCGTGCGGATAAAATTGTGCGCGCACGCATGCTCCTACCGTACACATATGAGTATTCGTGCGCGCACAGCGTTCGTACGCGCACAGATGCTCATATGTATACGAAGCTTTACACATTGAAGACTTACGAGCGAGTTGTCTACAATCGATTGAAAGAGATTGTACGGTTGGATAACGATCAATGCGGCTTTGTGGAGGGCCGATCCACAGGCGACGCTATTCAGTGCTTGCGTGTTACAATGGAAAAGCATCGTGATGCACGGACAGACTTGCACTTTGTGTTCATCGATTTGAAAAAAGCCTTCGACAGAGCTCCTCGTGATCTGATATGGGTGGCCCTAAGACCACTTAAGGTCCCCGAGGCATATGTCAAGATGATACAAGACATGTATGATGGGGCACCCACTAAAGTTAGATGCACAGCTGAAGAGTCTTAAGAATTTCCGGTTAAAGACGGAGTTAACCAAGGCAGTGTATTGAGTCCTTTGCTATTCAACATCATCATGTTCTATTTATTAACACTCATATCTGACGACCTGAAAATATGCCTTCACTTCGCCGATGACGTTGTACTGGGTAGCAAAGACATCATTGCTTTGCAGGCTGCACTGACCAAGTGGTGTAAGATACTGGAGGATCATGGACTGAAGAGTAGCATACCAAAGACAGAGTATCTTTGCTGTTCTTTTTTTAGATCCAGAGAGACCGATATCAGACATCTACATTAAAGGAGAGCAGTTGAAGTCCTGTACAAGGTTCAACTACCTGGGATCGATGGTCAACAAGGAAGCTACCTGTGATGACGACATCAAACATCGCATCAGTGTCGGTTGGATGAAGTGGCGAGAAAGCCCTGGAGTTTTCTGTGACAAGAAGATGACACAAAAGCTTAAGGGCAAGTTGTACAAAACGGTCGTACGTCCCGCACTCATGTATGCGTCTAAATGCTGGACTATGTATAAGACATACGAAGGTAAAATGACTGCGACCGAGATGAAAATGCTACGGATGTAAGCCGCTGTAACCAAAAAGGATAGCATCAAAAGTACCTACATCCGAGGCAGCTTGTTTATTGAGCAACCGATCACTGAGAAGCTCGAGGATCGTCGTATGGACTGGTATTGCCATGTTCTAAGGCGTCCACCTGAGAACCCAGTCATGAAGGCACTATCAATGAATGTTCTATTTGCTGGACCCAAACCCCGAGGCTGACGGAAACACACATGGATCGATCAGATGAAGAAGCAGCACCAACGCAATAATCTTGACGATGAGACGATCCAAGACCGAGCTGCCTGCAGAAGGAAGCTGAGATTATACCGCCAAAATGGGCGAAGTGCCAACCCCACAGGCAAAGCAACGCGAAGCCGCAGAGTGGTATGAAAGGGCAAGGAAAAAGAAGATGCTATGAAAAATATGTTTAAATGTGTTTTAATTTTCTTAATAATAAAATCCAGTCTTACTGATAATTTAAATAAAATTTTATTAAAAATTTATCAAAACATAAAAAAAATGTTAACAAAAAAGGGGCTACATTTTCTTCTCTCGCCCGAGCGCCAATCATCATAGGGCCGGCAATACGAGTGACCTTCTTTAGACTTTTGGTAACCCACGTATTCAAATCCATTAACTTTAACAGCCCACTAAGTTCTTGTCACGACACAAAAAAAAATATTACATTTTAGGCTTGTAAGCCTTTCGACTTTACGCAGAAAAAAATGCTTCTGAAATATAAGTGAAAATACAATACTCTGGCTAGAAACAGAAAACAATATAACAACAATTCTTAATGACGTCAAAGAGGCGTGTTCTTGTGAATTTGCGTAGGTTTTATATATGGATACTCAATGTACGTCATTATATTTGATAAACAATATACTAACATGCTGGAAACATCATCAGGAACAAGGACTTGAAATGTGCGTTAAGCAAAATTCTTTTGAACTGAAGTAGTGAATGCCTACGAGTGGGTACAATGAATAGGAAGGGAGTCGATTCCACTCCGCTCTCGGTTAAAGAAAAGGAGTGACGCATGTGTTCAGCAGATTCGTATATGCAGGGGAAAGTTCTGTTTTGTGCTTGAAGTTTGTTGACGACACAACAGACAAGTCAGTTGGATTCCGCCAAAGGATGTGTTAATATACGTCATTTGAACTGATGCGTTGTTTGAAAATCTTATATATATGACGTAAATGGTCTAAAGTACGAATTAAATATTGTTCAATATTAACTCTTTGGCTTAAATAAATAGGCATAAAGTTAAATGAAGTCAGAAATATGTAAATATTGGCTTGTTTCTGCGAAATACCATCACCCCAGGTTTAGTGGTTACCAAGTAAATACATGAAATTAATGTGCTAAGTATTAGCATTTCTAAAGGAACAATACATAACTTTGAAATCATAGAAATACACTATTATTAGCTTTTTTTGAGGATATCAAGGCTCTTTACATTTAAGGGCGCTATGCCCATGGCGTGCATTGTTTCTGAAAATTTTTATATGTGTGGCTATACCCTAGTAGCACATATTGTTATAGGGCGGTTATATAACTGCCCCAAAACCAGTGTTAGACTTTATAACGTTGAATGTTAACGTGAGAGAAACGTTATATGTACGTTCTTCTAATCGGATTTTTTCAGTTAGGATATAACTATTAGGTTACACAGTAATGTTTTGACAACGTTCCGGCAATTATACGAGTATTATACATTACAGTTGATCCAACGTTCAATAATCATTATTTTATAACTATTAGTTATAACTGAATGTTTACTTCACGTATTTCAAACATTCAGAATAAACGAAATAGTGCATTTGTAATGATGGTTTAATGTTAATTTAATATTCACGTTTAACGAATAAGTTAGGTAATCCTCCCTTCCACAGTGAACAGAATATGTCAGAAACATAAGCACTAAGAGGGGATTGTATCTTAAACTAATAGGAACACCAGACAAGCGTTCAAACTAGTAAGTACAATTAAGAACGGCTATCAACCCAGGACCAGTCTTTGTACGGACAAGGATGAAAACATCATCAGCGACACCGATGGCATTAACAAACGATGGCCTCTTAATTTGGAGAGCGTTTGAACCTACCATCTAACATCCCCACATAAGAAGTTCTCGACGATATTGTTGATCTACGCCCACCCATACAACCCCCGACAGTAGAGGAAGTTGATCTCGCCTTGCGGTCACTAAAACGAAATAAAGCGCCGGGCGCTGACGAGATTCCAGCTGAACTGCTAAAATTCGGTGGAACGAGTCTAGTTGATGCCATACATCACTTACTCCTGCGAGTATGGGAGAACGAGGAGATCCCAGACGATTGGCGCAGAAGCATCATCTGTCCAATTCATAAAAAGGGAGATAAACTGCGGTGTGAGAACTACAGGGGCATCTCACTAGTTTGTACGTCCTATAAAATTTTGACGAAAATTCTGGAAAATAGAATAAAACCGTACGCAGAACGAATCATTGGCGAATATCAAAGCGGTTTCAGATCTGGTCGCTCCACAACCGATCAGCTCTTTACGGTTAAACTGATACTCCAGAGGTGCTGGGAGTACAACGTAAACGTATACCAAATCTTTGTCGACTTCAAGCAGGCATACGACAGTATCGATCGCGGAGTACTGTACAACATCATGCTGCAATTTGGTATACAGGCCAGATTAGTGCGACTGACAAAGATGACGATGACCAACTCTGTCTCACAGGTCAGGATCCATAATAAACTTACTGATCTATTGGAAACACGCAATAGTCTGAAACAGGGCAATGGACTGGCACCGACGCTCTTCAACCTAGCACTTGAATACGTTATTCGGGCTATGAATATGGACAACAGCAAGACGCTACTCATCAAGTCGACACAATTAGTAGCGTACGTCAACGACATCAACATCATGTCCCGGAGATTGGCCGACGCAAAAGAAATTCTGCATACGCTCGATATCGCTGCAAAACAAGTTGGACTACATATCAACGAGGGTAAAACTAAAATAATGATGCAATCGACGACAAGGACACGGGACACCTGCACAACCGAGCATCAATGTGGGGGACCTCAACATCGAGTTCGTGAACAACTTCATCTACATGCCCAACTAACAATTTTCTTATGTTTTCTTATAGAATTCTTGAAGAGTTTTATAAGCGGGAAAGTGGCGTATGAAATTGGGAGGATAAGACACTCTAAGAACTCTTGCAGGCTTCTTCAAAACTCTAACAAGACTTCTTAAGATCAAAAAAACTATGGCTAGGACGATTGAAACTATCAGATTTCTACAACATTGTAAGAGGCGTAACCTCACACCGAAATCACATCATGTAAAAATAAAATCCGGTCAACCGACAACGAACAAAGACATAAAGGATCTCGAATTAAAACTTATCGAAAGGTCCATCACCAAATCATATGCCAAACTGGATAAAATTACCTTACAAGCTTATTACATCCATCTTAAATTAGCAAAGGAAACCACTCGTGTAGGCGCATCAATCAAACAAATCACTCATAAGATCAATAGGGCATACGAATGTGAACGATTACTGAAAAGGAGAACATTAACTAAAAAATAATACAAAGTATCTACACTGCATGCAGATACATCGGAACATGGATATGTCTTTGGCTACCGACTGCGTGGAACCTGTTGTGTTGAAGATATCGACATAAGTTTTATAAAGATCCCAGTATAGTTATACTGGATGAATTCATTCGACAAAACACGTCCCACGCTTTCGGTAGGCATAAGATGTACCGATGTATGTATCTGCATGCAGTGTAGATACTTTGTATCATTTTCAAGACATACCGTCCCGCATAGTGTACAGGAGAATACAAATTAACCCAACCGTTGCCCCGTGTGTGGATCAAGCGATCATACACTCTACATATTTTATATGCGCCTGTGCTTCGTTAGTACGTAAATCCGCGATCGATCGCGTCAAGCCGCGATCTAGCTAAACACACTTACTATTAGATACTTAAGTACTCGTCTAAGTCTAAAGACGGTAAGCGCGACAACACAATTTTATTGCATTAACGTTTACGTTATCCGCGCTGCACAAACTGCATCATTTGCACTATACTCCTCACTAAATCAGAATTGTGCACTGTTGATATATCATCGATCGTGATAGTACGCGGTATGCGCTATACAAGTACAGTCGTAAGTTCCTTACATCTCACGGGAAAAACACGTTGGTGACCTTGGTGACACTGATTTCAGTCGGCTGGATGGGATTGGCCATCACAAGAAAGGGGTGGATCCGCCGCGGAAGTGTAGTCCAAGGTCCGTGGAGCAAGCATCTCTTTCGCACTGTCGCTGATGACGAAGCAACACTCATCCATTGAACTTCTTCGACTCTTTCTTACTGAGTCAGTTTAGTGACTAATTGATGAAAACAAAAAGATGGTGTGAAGGAGAAGCCATAGCGCTGTGCACGAGTGAGGGAGACAGGTTGTCTGGATGTGGCTGGTGTTGTGAGCAGATTCACGAGGGGATGGCAGTTGAATGATGTTGACTTGCGTTATGGGTGCCTGGTTGTTTAGTCAGTTCATGACGCGATATTTTTCGATTTTCGTGAGTTCCCTTTGATGACTGACTCGGATTGACTGAGGATCGGCCACTACATTCATATAACTCGGAAAAATTTTCAATGGGCTTGTTTCCTCTTCTGACCCCCGAGTAGAAAAACAGACATTTCGTGTGACGGACAGATTTTTAGGATGGACCCCCAGCTATAAGACATATCCATGTCAAAACTGAACGCACTTGCATCGAAAATGACCAAACCGACTGAAACTAATATAGCACAAATCAACAACTTTGTAATAAACAAATCATCTGTGACATATACCATGGAAGAGCTAAAAATGCTTAATAATGGTCTAGGCTTCGCGTTACCTAGGCGAACGCCAATTGAAGAAACGATAGTGAATATAGAATCCGGTATGAAATGGAAGACACTAGAGGTAAAAGACGAAATAAGACAAACAATTGCAAAAATAATAAAGAGAGATGATCCAACCGATAAAACCGCAAAAATTAGTGCACGCGATATGGCCACTTTAAATAAACTAAAGGAAAAACCAGTATATTATTTAAAAGCCGACAAGGGTAACAACATAGTCATCTGCGACAAGACTCAGTACGACAATGCAGTGAATGATAAATTGGCGAATGGAAACTTTTTTGAACTACGCACTGATCCGCTACCTGATTCCATTAAACGCGTAGATAAGGCTTTAAAAGAAGCAAGTACGGTCTTCGAGAAAATATTTAAGTTACGCATGCCAAACCCGTCACTTCCACGAATAAGGTGCCAACCCAAAATTCACAAGGAAGGCGATGAGATGAGAGAGATTATCGCGGACACTAATTCACCCACATTTAACATAGCAAAATGGCTAATCAACCAGTGCCAAGAAATCGGAGAAACACAAAGTAAATACTCAGTAGAGAATTCGATGGAACTTATGAAACGTCTCCAAAACATAGAACCACTGAACAACAACGAAATCTTGGTGTCATTCGACGTAAAAGCGCTATTTCCGAATACGCCAGTGCGCCAAGCAATCTACCAATTTGAACAATGGCTCTCGAAATTCGACGCATTCTCAGATTGGCGTAAAAAGGTTAAGCAATACACCAAGCTGGCCGCACTCTGTATGAGTGAAAATTACTTCACATTCCGAGAACGATTCTTCAAAACCACCGCAGGAGTCGCAATGGGTAACCCACTCTCGCCGCTTATAACGGAGATGTTTATGACGTCGATAGAAGAGTCAATTGAATCCAAAGGAATCATGCCACGTGTCTGGTACGGTATGTCGACGATGTGTTTGCTATTGTGGATAAACACCAATTGGAAACCCTCACTGCCGAGATAAACAAAATCCACAATAGAATTACTTTTACCATCGAACAAGAGAAGGATGGATCCCTCCCTTTCTTAGATGTGATGATATCTAGAGCTGGAGGAACATTGACATTTGAAATAAAATATATAGGAAAAAAACATCTACACAAAGAACGATCCCCAACTCATCGTACCACACGGATGCTCACAAAATGGCAGCGTATAACTCAATGATCCACCGATTAACAACTTACCCATTGACACGAGAGGGTTATGAAAAAGAAAAGCGCTACATCGTCGAAACCGGTATAATCAATGGCTATAGTGAGGATATTGAATATTATCGAACGCAAAGAGCAATCGCAACGGAAGCGAGAACTTTCGACACTACAGGTATTCGATACTAATAACGAGCCGAAGAACATTTGCCGAATCAGCATCCCTACGTCCGCTCTCTTCTACTCAATAAAAAATCAACTGATGAAATACGACATCCAGATTGTTGGAACCAGCAGCAACGCACGGCTTAAGGCCTATCTCGGGAGTGAGAAGGATCCACTTAAGAAAGAGGAGAAGAGCGGAATTTATAAGATAACGTGTCCGGAATGCAATATGCAGTACGTGGGCCAAACAAAGCGATTGATAACGACTCGATTTAAGGAGCATACAAAAGAAGCCGTTAATGCGTTACGAAGAGGTAGATCAACCCTCAAGTCATCTGTTGCGACACACATCGTAGAAGAAGAACACACCATATGCTGGGACGACGTGAAAGTCCTAAGACAGGTAAGGAAAATTTCCCAACTCGATGCCTGGGAAAGCCTGGAGATCATAAAAGTACCGGCTAATGACCGACTTAACGACGACGAAGGGAATTGCGTATCTAGGCTTATAAAAATTGCATGTAATCATAATATAAAATAGCCTAGGGTTTTTGTTTTATGGTAGTTTTGTCGCCAAATGTGGCCCAGTTTTAAGATAATAGTTTATAATATATGTAAATACCCGCCGCTAGCCATAGTCCAATAGAAACATAAGCACTGATGAAGGAAGTAAGTTGCTTCCGAAATACTGTATCTGCAGAATAATAAAGAATTGTAGTAGGAACGTACAATATGTTTCTGTTTTAATTTTCAATCTAACAAGAGCACTTTAAAAGAATTTGTTTTACCTCCAGGTCGATTACAAACAAAAAGTTTGTAAAACTTTAAAAGAACTAAGAACCCTGAAGATGGGCATATGCCCGAAATATATTGGTTAAACAAAAAATCGTTCAACTTTCATTTTCGCGAATCGACCTGCTCTTGTTAGAGTTTTGAAGAAGCCTTCAACAGTTCTAAAACGTGCCATACACACACCGATCGATCGGCCGATCCGTCGCCCGAAATCGATATCGGCCGATGGATCGGCCTGTGTATGTGGAAATCGCACCGATCGGCCGATAAATTTTGATCTGCCGATATTTTTGTGCGATCTTCGTGCGATCGATCGGTGACGATCGATTGGATAGTGTATGTGATTATCGCAAGTGAATGTCAAATTACCAAATTATTAAATTACGAAATTTCAAGGATTCTTATGATTTAAATGGCACTGCAATTGAAATATCAAATATATGGTATACGAAAATACCACACACATCCAAATAGTTAACAAAAATGAATCTAGGTTGGATTGGGAGTGAATCATAACCTATTTTTTGAATTGTCATTCGTTATCGCATCGCACGAAAATCGCTCAGTGTGTGTGCAGTGGAGATCGGCAGATATTTTGTGGCGATCCATCGGCCGATCGATCGGACGACGGATCGGATAATGTATGGCGGCTATTAGAGTGTCTTATCCTCCCAATTTCATACGCCACTTTCTCGCTTAGGTAAAAACTCTTCAAGAATTCTATAAGAAAACATAAGAAAATTGTTAGTTGGGTGGGTTGCAACTTGTCAAGGGACGCCAACGAAACTGACGAAATCAAGCGACGGATACAGTTAGCTAATAAGACTTTTTTCTCGGTTCTTCCCATAATGAAATCGAAGCATCTGGACAGAAACACGAGCCTCCGCGTGTACAAAACCATTATACGACCAGTGCTATGCTATGGCTGCGAAGCATGGACCCTAACTCAAGCCTCCGGAAACATGCTAGACACATTTGAACGTAAGGTGCTACAGCGAATTTTCGGGGCTGTTGGCGATCGAGATGGATGGCGCATCCGGTACAACCATGAGTTGTATGAACTGTACGATGCGCTGAAAGTTTCGAAAATCGTCAAACTATAACAACTTCGAGGGGCAGGGCATGTACAACGAGTGGACGATGATCGCATGCCAAAGAGAGTAATGAATTCAGAACGAGTCGACGGAGCGAGACTGCGAGGACGACCAAGATCTCGTTGGGAGAGCTCAGTAGGTGTGGACGCCGCACAGGTGACCAGATGATGGCCAGATAAGTACCCCACTAGGAGTCTGAGGTGGGTTCAACTGGGCATGAAGGGCATTATCATCATCGTGGCGCGACAGCCCGACGTCGGGCCTTGGCCGCCTGGATCATTGTCCTCCAATTATCTCGGTCACGTGACCGCGTCCTTAAATTTTGGGAGCCCAGAAGCTGTGCGGCGTCCACACCTACTGAGCTCTCCCAACGAGATCTCGGTCGTCCTCGCAGTCTCGCTCCGCCGACTCATTCTGCATTCATTACTCTCTTAGGCATGCGATCATCGTCCATTCTTTGTACATGCCCTGCCCATTGAAGTCGTTGTAGTTTGACGATTTTCGAGACTTGCAGCTCATCGTACAGTTCATACAACTCATGGTTGTACCGGATGCGCCATCCATCTCGATCGCAAACAGCCCCGAAAATTCGCCGTAGAACCTTACGTTCAAAAGTGTCTAGCATGTTTTCGGAGGCTTGAGTTAGGGTCCATGCTTCGCAGCCATAGCATAGCACTGGTCGGATAATGGTTTTGTACACGCGGAGGCTCGTGTTTCTGTCCAGATGCTTCGATTTCATTATGGGAAGAACCGAGAAAAAAGTCTTATTAGCTAACTGTATCCGTCGCTTGATTTCGTCAGTTTCGTTGGCGTCCCTTGACAAGTTGCAACCCAGGTAAATGAAGTTGTTCACGAACTCGATATTGGGGTCCCCCACATTGATGCTTGGTTGTGCAGGTGTCCTTGTCACCGATTGCATCATTATTTTAGTTTTACCCTCGTTAATACGTAATCCAACTTCCTTTGCAGCGGTATCGAGCGTATGCAGAAGTTCTTCTGCGTCAGCCAATCTTCGGGACATGATGTTGATGTCGTCGGCGTACGCTGCTAATTGTGTCGACTTGATGAGTAGCGTCTTGCTGTTGTCCATATTCATGGCCCGAATAACGTATTCCAGTGCTAGGTTGAAGAGCGTTGGTGCCAGTCCATCGCCCTGTTTCAAACCAGTACATGTTTCAAATAGATCAGTAAGTCTATTCTGGATCCTGACTTGTGAGACGGAGTTGGTCATCGTCATCTTTGTCAGTCGCACTAATTTTGCCGGTATACCAAATTGCAGCATGATGTTGTACAGTACTCCACGATCGATACTGTCGTATGCCTGCTTGAAGTCGACAAAGATTTGGTAAATGTTTACGTTGTATTCCCAACACCTCTGGAGTATCAGTTTGACTGAGAAGAGCTGATCGGTTGTGGAGCGCCCAGGTCTGAAACCGCTTTGATATTCGCCAATGACTCGTTCTGCGTACGGTTTTATTCTATTTTCCAGAATTTTCGTCAAAATTTTATAGGACGTACAAACTAGTGAGATGCCCCTGTAGTTCTCACACCGCAGTTTATCTCCCTTTTTATGAATTGGACAGATGATGCTTCTGCGCCAATCGTCTGGAATCTCCTCGTTCTCCCATACTCGCAGGAGTAATTGATGTATGGCATCAACTAGACTCGTTCCACCGAATTTTAACAGTTCAGCTGGAATCTCGTCAGCGCCCGGCGCTTTATTTCGTTTTAGTGACCGCAAGGCGAGATCAACTTCCTCTACTGTCGGGGGTTGAATGGGTGGGCCTAGATCAACAATATCGTCGAGAGCTTCCTGTGTGGGGATATTATTTTAGATGGTCGGTTTAGAAGCTCTTCAAAATAAGAGGCCCATCGTTTGTTAATACCATCGGTGTCGCTGATGATGTTTCCATCCTTGTCCTTACAAAGGCTAGTCCTGGGTTGGTAGCCGTTCTTAATTGTATTTACTAGTTTGTACGCTTGTCTGGTGTTCCTATTAGCTAAGTTTTCGTTTATGTTCAGCAACTGCTCGTCAAAGTATTTACGTTTCTTACGTCTAATTATTCTATTCGATATTCGCCGTAGCTCGTCATATTTTTCTCTTCTGGCTCTGGTTCCTCGTAGAATCCATTGTCTGTGGGTCTCGTTTTTCGCGTCAAGTGAGTTTTTGCATTCTTCGTCGAACCAGTCATTTCGCGCTCGCCGGGCTTTATATCCCACAACCTTCTCTGCGGCATACTTGATGGTACCCTTGAGTTCTTCCCAGAACCCATGGACGCCTGTGTTGCTGATGTTGTGTAGCATAGGTGATAGTTTTTCCTCAAGGGCGGTAGTATACGCCACCGCTGTAGCATCACTCAAAAGCTTATCAACCGCAAAGATTTTGGGAGGGCTGATTCTTGATTGGTGCACTGAGGAAATTCTACATCTGTAGGTCGTCTTCACCAAGTGATGATCTGAGTCGCAGTTTGCTCCTCGATAGGAGCGGACATCCATGACACTAGACGCCCATCTCCTGCAAATGAGGACGTGGTCAATTTGGTTGACGGTATGTGCGTCTGGAGACTTCCAGGTCTGCTTGTGAATGCGTCGATGCGGGAAGCACGTAGAGCTTACGATTAGATTCCTGCTGCAGGCAAAGTCGATAAGTCGCTATCCGTTATCGTTACATTCTTCAAAGAGGCTGTGGCCTCCAGTGGTCCCCCGGTGCCAACTTTCATTTCCGACTTTCGCGTTAAAGTCTCCCAGCAGCAATTCGACGTCGTTTGTTGGAAGTGAGTCGAAGAGAGTTTCAAGGAACTCGTCTTTTACTGCGTCTTCTTTAACTTCAGTGGGGGCATGCACATTGATGAGCCAGAGTTTGAAGAATCGAGTCTTGATGCGAATCGCACACAGCCGTTCATTTATGGGTTTGAAGTCAGTAATATGCGGTTTGAGGTGATTGTTCACTATAAATGCTACTCCAAACTCCTTGCGGCCCGATGGTTTGCCACTTGTAAAAATTGTGTGCGATTTCTTGTCATTAATCTCGCTGCCAAGCCAATTTGTTTCCTGGACTGCAGTAATGCTCATTTTGTACTTTTCGACCTGTTGAAGGAGGGCCTTCTCGGCCCCCGGTTTGTTCAGGGAGCGTACATTCCAGGATCCGAAAGAATAATCCTTTATTCGTTTGCGTGGTCGTCGTTGTTGATCCGTCCAATCCGAGGCTTTTGTTCCAGGTTTCTTGACATGGAGTGGTTTTTACAAGGACGAGTTGTCAGCACGTCGCTTAACCCCATTCAGGGGATGGCCTCGGAGATAGCTGCTTCAGATGGTTTAATAAACGTGCTGAAGCCCATACAACTATGTAGCAGGTCCAACTACGCAAGTCATTCCATCCTACTAAACCTGAGACGCTTAGGTGCTCGTCAGCCATTCAGGCTACAGCTACCTGCCTTTTCCAAACTGCCTTATCGCTAAGACATTGGCCGTCAGCGAATTGATACACTGCCGTTACCAGGGGGCGCCCACGCGGAGGACGTGGGCTGGCACCCAACACAAGAAGACTCGATTATTGGTTGCCAACAGTTAAAGGCGTTCATAACACCCCTTCACCAGTTTTGAAGAGACCTTATATGGGGAGAGCGCTTTTATAGTTGCGTGGTTGTCTGAGTAGATAGCAATGTGTGTGCCGCGAAGTCCAGTTTCTAAGATTACCCTGGCGCTGACCTTAATTGCGTGGATCTCAGCTTGAAAAATGCTGGGTGAGACTCCCATTGCGATCGAAATCTTGGGGTTGGGTACAAAGACACCTGCACCAACACCCTGTTTTGTTTTAGATTCATCGGTGAACCACTTAATACATCTAGGATCTGGACAGGATGTGCCATTTATCCATTCAGAGCGGTCAGGGATGAGGGCTGAAAATTTTCTGCCGAAGCAAGGACAAGCGCAGCGTTGGTCACCATGGGCCGCACCAGCAGGTATAGAACCACTCAATTATCTTTGGGGTGAGCCCCAGTGGCATCACATATTCGTATCTACGCCGTCTACAAACAACTTCGCATATGAAAAAAACTGTTTAACTCATTCTGGCTGGTCATCGTAGCTGGCTAATCGGACTATTCATATTCATTCATTGAAGTGGTTACTTTAAATGTAAATACCAATAAAACAAGCCTGAGTTTGACGCAAACAGTGCTGATTTTTAAGCAAATCTGGTACATCAAACTTATCAACACTGAAAAAAAAAATAAAAAAATAATGCACTTCTGTTTAATGTCAATCAGAGTAAATTTTATATACTTTTGAATAATTTTCAAACACTCTAACTCAGTTCCACGGCCTGTGGCACAAAAACTCATTAGAACGTTAAACTTGAAAAGCGTTCATCAATTGTTTTCAAGATTGTCCCCGATTCATGACTTTCATTTCGAACATTACACACACACAAGTAGGTGCTAAATTTTAGGTTTATTTATCTACATACGAGTACTTCAAAGTCATATAAACAAACTTTATTCCCCTGATAAAGTGTTTTATTGTTAGAAATTTAGCGCACGCAAGTACGAGTATTTCTAGGCACTAATTATTCGATAATTGCTTAATTAATATCGTGGTTAAAAGACATTGCGACATTATTGTGTTTGTTTAGAACTTGATAATTTCTAAATACGAGTATTTAGTATTAAATGAGTTGTTATATATTTCTCAAATTTTCCAATAGAAACTTTAAGGAATGAAGGAATAAAGGGATCAATCCCTCCGTCGGGTCTGAGATTTGAAAATACAACCAAAATGCAAACATAACTGAGTGAACTCCCAAATGCTCGCGAACATTCGTACGGATACAATTTTTAACTAATTTCTAAAAAAAAATCAGTTATCCGACCCTCCCTTGACAACGAGTTTCGATCTCGGAGTTGGTTTTCTTTAGGTTTCATGACTCCAGGAATCGATTGCCATCATTGGACCTTTCTTATGTCATTTATCTATGTATATCTATACGTATATACATATATAAATATCGCGAAAAAGTTATAAATGCAATTTCTGTCGAACGGAATAAGCAAACGGAGTGAAACTTGTCCAGTTGATACATATCAATTAAGAGTCAGCTTCTATTGAAATCCAGCAATATCCATCAAGCGGTTAAAAAGTTACAACTACATAATAGCAAAACTTTATAATCAAAAAAAGTTCATAACGGAAAATGCCTGTTGGGCGAAACCTGTCTAGTTGGTGGAGGTTAATGAGAACAAGGTTAATACGTAACTTCAGAAAAATCCATCAGTCCAAAAATTACAACCATATAGCCACAAAGTTTTCTAAGCTAAGTACCTGCCTAACGGAAGGGGCTAGTTGATCGAAACTTATCTAATTTGTGGGCATTAGTAAGAACTAGATTCCTAGATAGGACATCATCAAACAGTTTAAAATTTTGCGGCTATACTATAGCAAAATTTTGTAAGCAAAATAAATCTGTAACGGAAACAGCTAGTCTGGCGAAACTTGTTTTATTGGTTGACGCTAGTGATGAATAGATCCTTGTGGAGTTTCAACAAAATCCACGGCACAGTTAAAGAGTTACAGCTTTGCAGAAAGCTGTATGTAAAGTATCTAGCCACACGAAATTAATGTTCATGGAGCTTAAAATGAAGCTCAAGATAAATTCCTATAGCGAAAATCTAATTTTGTAATATCGCCTAAATATCGATATACGAGTTCATGACTATGCATCTTTTACACCTGGTACAAACAACTGATGCTAAGTATCCCACCCCATATCTTAATTTTACATAAAGGTCGGTACTCAGATAGCGTGAAATTAAATTATTACAGCAGCACTTTTCATCGGCTAAATGACTCGTGAAAAAAAATGCGTGGAATATGTAATTTTTCCACTTTTCATACGATCTGTGTAGCGGTGAAAAGAAAAATGTCAAAAATTAAAAAATAACATTAGCATCGATTTATTTGATTACTTATCTATCGCCCGATTATAAATAACACCGGGAAAACAACGCAATCTGAATGACACTAACTGAGACAGCTCAGCTGTCAGTGAAAATTTTTCTCAAACATTTTGTACGAGGAAGGTAGGTAGGTAGATGGGCTGCTGTGACAAAACACAGCTCACTTAGACCTCAAATAGGTCCGTTGTGATACCACTAACACACATCCTCTCTCAATATTTCTGATAGTTAGAACCATCCAGAGCGAACAATAAAACTCTGGAGTTTTCCAACATCCGCGCTTTCTAGCTCTTCCAAGTCAGTAAAGAAG
Source organism: Chloromyia formosa (assembly GCA_964017055.1). Classification (NCBI taxonomy): domain Eukaryota; kingdom Metazoa; phylum Arthropoda; class Insecta; order Diptera; family Stratiomyidae; genus Chloromyia; species Chloromyia formosa. The sequence goes on from OZ024817.1 coordinate 62,938,461, forward strand.
TAGGATCCAAGTAACGACCTCCTTCTAACTGCAAAAGTTGGACAGGAGCAGAGAAGGTGGAAACTACTTTCCTCCTCGTTCACGTCCCCACAGCTCCTGCAAAAGTCATTGTAGGGAAACCGAAGTCTCCTGGCATGTTCCCCAATGAGACAATGCCCAGTGATAACACCCACCACCGAGCTAATATGCCTTCTGTTTAGCGACAGTAAATTTTCAGATCGGGTAGCGTCCAGTAAGGGCCACAGCGATCGAGTTGTGCGGCAGGTATTGCCATCAATCCATCTTGCATTGGCTTTGTTAATCGCCTCAGATTTGACAATCAGTTTGCAAGAAGCAATGGGAGGATAGATATCACCATATAGTTGGGGTTCCCCATTCGAACAGCCCAGTCTGGCAAGCTCATCAGCCTGACAGTTACCTTCCAGGCCACTGTGGCCAGGGACCCAGCACAGGACAATGTTAAAACAGCTTCCCAATTCAGAGAGGGATGATCGACAATAATCCACAGTCTTAGATGTACACAAGACTGAATCCAGCGATCTGATTGCAGTCTGGCTGTCCGTATAGATGACAATGTCTCTACCAGCTATAACATGTCGTCCTAAAAAGATAAGAGCTTCCGAAATCGCCGTGATCTCCGCCTGCAAAACACTACAGTGAGATGGTAGACGGAAAGTCAGGCTTAGATTTAACCTGTCGCAATAGACACCCGCTCCTACCCCTCCGTCTGTTTTGGATCCGTCCGTATATATGCCGATAGAGTCAGCAATTGGAAACTCGCTTTCCTTCCACTGATCCCGACTTGGGATAACGGATGTGAAGTTCTTGCTGAACAGATGTTTAGGAGTGGAATAGTCAGTTGCTGTAGGAATATCCAAACCATTTAAAATCGATGAGTGGCCGAAGGCAGACGAGATCCACAGTCCCGTTTCACGAAGGCGTATGGCAGTGATTGCAGCAGTTTTTTCGCCCATGATATCCAGAGCAAGCAGGTTGAGCAGCACGTCCAACGCTGCAGACGGAGTTGACCTCAGTGCTCCGCTAATGAGGACGCAGGCTAGTCTTTGGACCTTGCTAAGCAGGCTGCAATTGGCTGCAATATGAAGGGCTTTCCACCAAACCACAATACCATAAATAAGTATGGGGCCTACAACAGAAACGTAAAGCCAGTGTACAACATTTGGTTGCAGACCCCAACTTCTACCTATGGCTCTCCTACAGGAGTACATAGCAATAGTAGCCTTTTCACTCGTTCCTAAATATTTGGTTTCCAACCTAACCTTTTGTCGAGAATGAGCCCGAGAAATTTTGCCGTTTCCGAAAAAACTAATCTAGTCCCTCCCAACTGTGGGGGCACGATAGAAGGTACCTCCTAGTAAAAAAACAAGTTCAGTCTTACTCGGATTAACATTTAAGCCACAGGAATTGGCCCAATTTGTAAGTAGAGAGAGAGCATTCTGAAGCACCTCACTGAGAACGCTTGGGAACTTATCCGAAATAGCAATGGCAACATCATCCGCATAGGCTATCACCCTGCAACCCAGTCTTTCTAAGTCAAGAGGCAGCGAGTTAACCACTAAGTTCCACAGAAGTGGGAATAAGACGCGACCTTGCGGAGTGCCCCGAATTACTCGTCTATGTTCCGACGATGAGCCCAGGCTAGTGTGAACAACCCTCGATGTCAATAAAAATTTGACAAGTTCGCAGAATGACTTGCTTACATGCAACGCAGAAAGCGCGTTGATGATAGCTTCGGGTTTGACGTAGTTAAATGCGCCCTCAATGTCCAGGAACATGACCATGGTATATTCCTTGTAGTTAACAGATTTCTCGATGTAGCCTACTAAAGAGTGCAAAGCTGAATCCACCGATCAACTTTTTCAGTAGACATGTTGGGATGTAGATAAGAGCCGCGATGGAATACTACTCCGTAGATAAAAATCAATCAGCCTCTCAAACATCTTCAGCAGATTAGATGACAGGCTGATAGGTCTAAAGTCATTGGGGCGTGCGTGCGAGCTTTTACCCGCTTTCGGAATAAAAGTCACGTTCACTTCAGTCCATATACATGGGATATAGACCAGCTCCAAACATGCCCTGAAAATAGCTTCGATCCACGGGGATATAATATCAGATGTGTGTTGCAAATCGGCCGGAATAATGCCATCACGTCCAGGCGACTTGAATGCATCAAAGCTTCGAATAGCCCATAAAAAAATTTTCATGGAAATAATAGAGGCACAATCACAAGGAGCAGTCACTTTTGAAGTAGTGCCAGTGAATGGAAATTTAGCTGAGCTATCTGGGAAGTGGGTATCCAATAAAAGACGAATAGTCTCCGAACTAGTGGTGGTCCATGAACCGTCATGCTTCAATAAATAGCTAGGAGCAGCAGGATTAGAAGCGAGGATCTTACGCAGTCTGGAGGATTCTCCTACCTTATCGATCTGTTCACAAAAAAGTCTCCAAGAGCTACGCTTAGCCTTTCGCAGTTCTTTCTTAAACGCGCTAAGTTCCTTCTTATATAGAGCCCAATCCGACTCTAGCCTAGTAGATTTCGCCTTATTGAAGGATCTTCTGCATAGATGTCTAAGTTCTGAGATACGCGCATTCCACCATGCGGGTTTCTTTTTACCCTTAATTTTACTGATTGGGCAAGATTTGGAAGCAGCTTTATTAAGTGCACTCGTCAGAGTTTGAACCATGTTATCCAGCTCTGACTTGTTTGACGGCTGGTGAGGCAAAGTGGGTAGTACCTCCAGTAGAACCTCCCTATATCTGACCCAGTTTGTCCTTTTCCGATTGAGAACGATAGACTTGGGCTCCGGAAGCTCATCAATGCTGAGTTGGAGGTAGCGATGATCAGAGAACGAGTGATCCGTTGACACTCTCCAATCTTTCACAAAGTGATGAATAGACTCCGAGACAAGCGATATGTCTAAGACTTCCTGTCTATTTTTGGTGACGAACGTAGGCTCGCATCCAATATAACACAACAGAAGGTTTGTGCCAATGATAAAATCGAAGAGTAGCTCTCCCCGATCATTAGTATTAGAACTACCCCAGATGGCATGATGGGCATTTGAGTCGCAGCCCAAAACAAGATCAATTTTCGACGTATTAGCATTGGCTATCGCTTCTCTTAGATTTTCCCGAGGGAAGGTACCAATGTGGTTATAAGGCATATATGCCGATATAATCCAATAGCGCTTGGTCCCAAGTTCCAAACTAACAACCACAGAGTCCCTGTCACTGAACTCTGGAATAGAAATTGCTTTTAGAGCTTTTCTCACAAGAATGCAGGACCGGGGTCGACAACACAAAAAATGGTATAATTTGGAGACTCTAGGCCACACACAGAATCGCGAGCGACCCAGGGCTCCTGTACTAATGCAATATCTTCGCCAGTTCTCGCCAGGCGAAGAAGAAGAGCAGCCGAGGCTGCCTTAGAATGGTGTAGATTGATTTGAACAAAACTTACCATAAAATTTATTATTGTTGCGTCGTGGTCACCGGTCACCGTGGTGTCAGTCTCCTCCTCCAAGTCAGATTCAAAGGAGTCATATAAGGTGGACGGCACAATGCTTCCATCGAACGACGCAAGGTCAGATGCTAGCAAGGTGTCGTCTCCATCCTTATTCCGGCCTTCAGATGCTGGGAAAAGTTGGTCAATAGACACTTCCATGAGAGAAGCCACATCAGTAGAGAGTGGCGGCTCGGAGATCGAGTTAGCGCCCCTCTTCGCATCACTCTTGTACACCTTGAGAGTGACCGGAGTGAAGCCGTAGTCAATCACACCGTTTGTTGTTTCGAGGAGAGCCAGAGAAGCAGTGTTGATGACAAGAATAGCGCAACACATGTCGTCCACAGGCTCTTCAACCTTCACCACCCTCCAATCTTGAGTGAGTACTCATCTGGATAAAGCGGAGGATCGCCTGCGGTTCGCAGGGTTTAGAGGGCAACCAGACCCGAGCTCTTGGTCGGGAGGGTATCCTGTCCTTAGGAATTGCCTCAAGCGTACGAGGAAAAATTTCATCCAAGTGAAATCTACAATTTTGACTTTTCACTGTCAAGGTAGTACACAGATCGCGTGAAATGAAATTTAGCTTCCACACAATTTCACGTATGTTTTCATCGGAGAAAAGTTTTGCGATTTTGTGTTGGATTTCACGGCACTTTTCATTCCACGCGATCTGAGTACCGGCCTTAAACTTGGAAATTATCCCAAATTAGCGCTCATCAAAAATCAGTTCCTCTGGCTTCACTGCGCCAGGTATCTTTAAAGTATAGGGTACATATATTGTTTTTGTCACAACGAAAATATGTAACACCTTAAAGGAGGCTCCGTAGGAATGGCATCGATTTAGCCATGTCTGTCTGTCTTGTCTGTCGGCCGTCTGCCCGTTCGCACGATATCTCTTGATATAAGAAGAATGAAATGTTGGCCAAATACATGTAGTAGGATCTAGTTGGTTGGTACTGAAAATGGAAAAAACTCGACCCAAGGAACGCCTACCCTCTCTACAAATGAAACTTCAAACAAGGGATAATTTTCGATAGAATAAAGCTAGCGACTTAAAGTTTTGGCCAAATGTTTATAGTAGGATCTAGTTAGTTAGTATTTAAATGGGCAAGATCTGACTCAAGGCACCCTACCTCCCTTAGAAATGAAACTTCTTATTAGCGATAACTTTCAATAGAATGAAGCTAGGGACTTAAAATGTAGGTCAATTGTTTAAAGTTGGAGGTAGGGGTTCCTTTGATCGGATCTTGTGAAGTCTGTACAGGTCTAGGGTATATACGCTACGGACTTTGTACCGGTCTGGTTTCATTCCAATTCAATCTGTCAATGAGTTTGTCCACATTTATTTAAATTTGAACGCATGTCTGTTGACCACTGAAATTATGGAAATACCAAATCCCACTCAAATGAAAAGTAAATGAATAATTCCGTCCTGTACACTAAATACATATTCGATTTTCTCACCGATTTTTAACGAATCAGTCTTTTTTAACAACGAATCGGTTTTTAATAAGTAGGGTTTTTTTTAGAACCGTTCGTTTATTGGGTGGGGGCTACCGGTAGCTCAACGCATAGAGGCATCAGTCTCATGTCTGACTACCGGCGTCTCGGGTTCGAATCCCGTCCGCGACGACATTCGTGGCCATGGATGTTTGTGTTGTCTTCGCCCTGTGGTGCGGGGCGTAATAATAAAGCCACAGCATCTTTTGACTTGTCGTAGGCGGTTCAATGGGGGTGCAAGGGTTGCATGCTGGTAACTGCATTCTCCGAAACTAGTTTATCCGAACGAAACGTCAACTGGGCCACATGGAACAGTTGACGCGCTATGCCTCACTAGGGGTTAGGGCAAATGAGAAAGTAGTATTCGGTTTCTAATAACTTGGTTTTTCTAGTGGGGTTTTGTTTTTTGTTTTAATGGCTCGGTTTTTTCTAAACCGCACTTCGGAATCTCGGAATGGGTACTAACAGAAGACCGGTTTTATACCGGTGTACTGGTTTTAGTAACAGGCCTTGGAGTCCTGAAAAACTCGTCAAGCGTTTTTGTACATATCAACAATCAACATATGGAAACATTGATAAGATGTGACAGACTACGTTTACAGCCATATTGGCCGCTTGACAATCTTTGAAGATATTCCTATTATGGTAACTGGCCTACAAGCAAAACCTCAATGATGTACACCTCTTCTTGGAAGACGGCAGGAAATCTTTCCATAGACAAACATGCTCGATGGAATATACCCCAAATACCTGCACTCATCTGCCTTTGAAAAACTTCATTTTTGTGTAAGATTAGATTTTATTTCTCAGTTTCTCTGCTCCAGTTTTAATCATTATCATCGATAGACGTCGAAGGGTCGATAGGCCAATGTCAACCCTAGCCTGATAGTTGTTGGTATTGGTCAAGCGAAGAAAACTTACGAACAAGTTGTCTGCAATCGATTCAAAGAGATTGTATAGTTGGATGACAATCAACGCGGTTTTGTGGAGGGCCGGTCCTCAGTCGATGCTATTCAGTGCATGGGTGTTACAATGGAAAAGTATAGTGATGCACAGACGGACTTGCAATTTGTGTTCATCGATTTGGAGAAAGCCTTCGACAAAGTTCCTCGTGATCTGATATGGGTGGCCCAAAGAGCACTTAAGGTCCCCGAGGCATTTGTACTGTAAAGATGATACAAGACATGAATGATGGGGCAACTACAATACTAAAGTAAGATGCACAGCTGGTGAGTCTGAAGAAATTCCAGTTAAAGTCGGAGTTCATCAAGGCAGTGTATTGAGTCGCTTGCTCTTCAACATCTTCATGCTCTATTTATCATCACTCATTTCTGACGGCCTGGAAATATCCCTTCTCTTCACCGATGACGTTGCCCTGGGTAACAAAGACATCGTTGCTTTGCAGGCTGCACTGACCAAGTGGTGTCAGATATTGGAGGATCAAGGACTATGAGGATTAGCATAGTAAAGACTACCTTTGCTGTCCTTCTCAAATCCAGAGAGACCGATTCCAGATGTCTACATTAAAGGAGAGCAGTTGAAGCCCTGTACAAGGCTCAACTACCTGGGCTCCACGGTCGACAAGGAAGCCACCTGCGATGACGACATCAAGCATCGCATCAGTGTCGGTTAGATGAAGTAGCAAAACGGTCGTACGTCCCGCGCTCATCTATGCGTCTGAATGTTAATTGCCTTGAACCCTCCAGGGGCATGGGTGCGAAATATCTCTAGCATTTCTATGCCTTGTTGACGTTTCGGTAGCATATCTACTCGTACATTTTCGGAAGTGCAGTTGCTGGCATGCACCTCCTATCCGCGCCGTCTTTATACTGCCAAGCTCGGAGCACTGTGAGAGTTCTATTGGTACTCACAGGCAGCTTTTGATTGCGCCGAGACTTGAACTCCGAGGTCTAGATTAGTATCGTAGAGCAGTGATCGAACGACCACGGCCACCGAGCGCGACAACGACAAAATGACTGCGGCCGAGATGAAAATGCTACGGATGTCAGCCGGTGTGACCAAAAAGGATCGTATCAAAAGTACCTACATCTGAGGCAGCTTGTTTGTTGAGCAACCGATCACTGAAAAGCTCGAAGATCGTCTTATGGGTTGGTATTGCCATGTTCTAAGGCGTCCGCCTGAGAATCCAGTCATGACGGCATTGTCAATGAATGTTCCATTTGCTGGACCCAAACCCCGAGGCAGACGGAAACACACATGGATCGATCAGATGAAGAAGCAACAACACATTATTAATATCAGCGATGATACGATCCAAGATTAAGCTGGCTTCACAAGGAAGCTGAGGTTATACCGCCGGAATGGTCGAAGTAACAACACTACAGTCATTGCAACGCGAAGTCGCAGAGTGGCATGAAAAGGCAAGAAAGAGAAGGACTTGGTCAAGCGACCACATCCTCTGATTTGGGAAAACCCAGTTCGGTGTCCACATCTACTGAGTTTTTGTAAAGGGCTCCATGTCTTCCCTTAACCTCAGCCTTGCTCCGCTGATGCGTTCTTTTAATATTCGCATAAGCATGGGTTGTCGTCTATTTTTTGAATATGACCTGTCCATTAAAGTTGCTGTTTCTTGACGGTTTGCGAAACTTCCAATTCATCGTATTGTTCGTACGACTGCTTGTACCGAATGTGCCATCTATTTCGGTCTGAAACTCGTCCGAATCGCCTTGCGAACAAATGTATTCAGCAAGTTATCGGAGGGTTAGGTTAAGGTCCATGTTTCTGGCTATATGTCTAAAGATAAGTGGTGTTAAGTGAAAACTTCCGGAATTGACACTCTGGATTCACGCCTTCTGGGATACCTTACATCAACTACAGGCTTTTTTTTAAGTTTTTGATTAAACAAATCTGTGGTAACGATACTATTCATTTACAGTCGATCTTATTTTGTGAGAAATGCGGATCGTCCAGATAGTTGAACGTAAGCCTGTTAGTAAAACCGGTATACCTTTCTCAACTGCCCTAACCCCTTGTGGGACATAGCGCAACAACTGTTCCAGATGGCCCAGTTGACGTTTCGCCGACATAAACTGGTTTCGGAGAATGCAGTTGCCAGCATGCACCTCCTGCACATCCATGACCACGAACGTTGTGGACGGGATTCGAACCCGAAACGCCGGTAGTCAAACATGAGACTGATGCCTCAACACACTGGGCTACCGGTCGCCCCTGAATTAAAATAAAAATAAATAACTGGCGCAACAGTCCAATTTGAACCACGGCCTCGAGATGAATTAGCATCATCTCATTTTCTAGATCGTGACGGTTTTTGTGCAGAGGTATGTGATCAGCAACACGCTCAACCGAGTTATTTACCCCATAATGGGTACTCATTTAACAGCTGAGTGGGCTCATAGTCCGACACGTAAATCCCCGGAATCGAACCGGGGCCCAGTGCGTTGAAGGCGAACGTGCTAACCGTTGCGCCATCCGGACTACTGAATTGAATTGGTGTATATTTGGTGTTTTCTCAGTGCCGGTACCAATGTCGACGAGGGGGTTCGGAAGTATATTTTAATCCCTTTTACTCTACACTTCCTGACCCTCAATCAACAGGGACTTTAGAGTATGTATTCAGAAGATTCTCCACAGCGATTGTACCAAATATGAAAACTACACGATTTTTTTTCCAATTTTTCATTCGTGGCGTTGGCTACCTGTTAAATTAAGATTGAATGATTTATTGCATCTCCAGATCATGTTTATTTTTCCTTTAATGCGTATTATTCGAAAATTTCCACATCTAAATGTATCAAAGAAACATACCGTTTGAATGCCAATACATTGCAGTAACTTTTGTCAAATTCACGGATTTTTCAGTTAAAAGTACCGTTGTAAAATTATCATTTGAATTTTCGATGAAAAACCGACTTTGAAATTTCTTTAAAGTTTGAACAGTTATATCTTCGAAGTAACGGTGAATATCAATAATTTCTATTATTGTATTGATATGATTTTTTTTTTTGTTGTTGGGGTAAAATCCCGGATTAAATGATTGCGAACGTGTCAAATTTTGATTTTATTCGACTTGTCAAAATTTTTTACACAATTTACAAAAAATGCTATAAATATGTAACGGTTAAAGACAGTGTGTCCATTTTGGTTTCAATTTTCCACAAATTAACGGTACTACATATTTACCACGAAATTATTTATTATCTGAAGCCGGACACCCTGTATAATTATTAATTCGAACAATACAAACGAACAAAGAGAATTCTCAACAAATCTAAAAAAAAATCAATAGAAAAAAAGTCCATTCAATGTCCTTCTAAGTCATCATGCAAATGATGCTAAGGGCAATTGTACAAAGGCGTCAGTAACAGTTGCTGCTACTGCTACTGTTGAATATGTTGAGATGTTAACTTTCGCCGACTTCTCGAGTCTGCATGGTCATGGGAATGGGAAACTTGATTATCGTATGCCCCAGCGGAAACACATATTCACATAATACAACCTGTCCGATTCATGCAGACCAAGTGGTACATTTCATCTGTAACAGTTGTAAAAAATATGCAGACAAGTACAATATGTACAATATTATCATGCATTTGACTTGATAATTAAAAGACTCACTTGTTAACTGTTAAAAAAAACAACGAAACAAAGGAAAAGAGAAAGAATTTAAGTTAGAGAAAACAAGAAGGATTTTGCTGTTGTAATAAGGTGAACCGCTGTATTTCAAATGGCGCTGAGTTAGTGGACCTAGTCTCCACTTGCTGCTTTGCAGGCTCGAGGCAGTTTTTACACACAGAGCCCTACCCCTATTATAAAAAATGTTCTGCTTGACTTGCAATTAAACCGCTGCTCTTACGTTTGAAGTAAGGAAGCATAGTCGACCACTTTCCTGACCGAAACAAACTAAATTTTTTGTGCGTCATGCCGTCGGAAACGTCGAGAATTATACCAGCATAAAATACAACTAAAACCCACGTTAGTAAGAGAGACGACCGCGTGTTTACTTCCATCGCGTTTTCTTTCTGGACTGTACTATAATTATGTTATAAAGTTAATGCATATGTGAAATCACAGAATATCCATCCTGCCGGAAATGTCTTTTAACTAATTACAAAACGGGCCGCACTGCCGTCATGTCGGTTTTAATCAAAAAGGGATAAAAGTGTAGACGGATGGGCAGGAAGTCCGAATATGCGATCCTTCCTCGTCCAAACTTGCGGTGTTGCGGCAAGTTTGGACGAGGCAGGAGAGCACAAAGGTGGTGTTCGGGTTCGACGGACTACCATTTTCGCGCTTTCCGCTAAATACGGTGTCAAACTAAAGGTTTTGACGTCCTCTTTTCAAAAAACCAATCCTTCCTCGTCCATTGCCAGAAATAGGTGGCAGGATCGCACAAAGGTGATATTCCAGGTCGACGAACTACCCTCTTCGCATTTTTCGCTAAATGTAGTGTCAAATCAATGGTCTTGGCGTCCTGTTTCCGAAAAACCAATACTGGCTCGAGAAAATTTGCCGGAAATGGGTGGCAGGAGCGCGCAAAGGTCTTTGACCAACCCTAATTGAAGTTTACGCTAAATGAGGTGTCAAACCAAAGGTTTAGACGTCCTCTACCCGAAAAAACAATCCTGCCAACAAACCCTTGTTAAGTTGTAAGTTATTTTATAAAAAAAAATAATTTTGTTTTTTTTAACTAAATGTACTCTATTTTGGGAAATAAAAATTAACAATTACTGTCATCAAGGTTTGCACTAAATACGGTGTCAAATCAAAAGTCAAAGATTGTCGGAACGCGCAAAGAATATGTTCGGTGTCGATGAACTAGCCTAATCGATGTCGGTTCAAAATAAGGTGTCAAATCAAACCTTGTTATCTTATTTCCGAAAAGCCAACTCTGCATTGAAAAAACTTACCAAAAGTGGGCGGAAAGTGCGCAAAGGTGACGCTGGACATCGGCAAACTACCCTCATCGCGGTTTGCGCGGTTTACATTGCAAAAACTTACCAAAAGTGGGCGGCAAGTGCGCAAAGATAACGCTGGACATCAGCAAACTACCCTCATCGCGGTTTGCGCTGAATTAGGTGTCAAATCAAAAGTCCTGATGTCCTCTTTCCGAAAAACCACACAAGGCAGGATTGATTTCTCAGTAAGATGACATCAAGATCCTTAATTTGACACCCAATTCAGCGCAAACCTCGATGAGAGTTGTTTGACGATCTCCGACATCACCTTTCCGCCAAGCTTTTGCTAGACGGGATTGGTTTTTTGAAGAAACATTTTATTTGACACAGTATTTAGCGCAAACCTCGATGAGGTTTCTTTGACGACTTAAAATATGCGCGCTCCTGCTACCCACTTTTGACAAGCTTTTGCTAGACAGGTTTTGTTTTTCGGAAAAAGGGCATCAAAACCTTTGACTTGACACCGTATTTAGCAGAAAACTTGGATGAACATTGTTCGACTATCCACTTCCGGCAAGCTTCGAGAGGCAGGATTAGTTTTTCGAAAGGAGAATGCCAATACCTATGTATGCTTTGACGCCGTTTTTAGTGAAATCCTCGGTGAGCATAGTTTGTCAACCTGGGACATCAGCTATGCGCGCTCTTCTCACTTACTTCAGGCTTACTTACTTACGACTAAAGGATTATGCTTTCGAATCCTGGGATGTACGCTCTCTAAACGAACCAGGGGACGGGAAGGCCCTCCTTCAACAGGTCGAAAAGTACAAACTGAGCATTACTGCAGTCCAGGAAACACTTGGCAGCAAGATCAATGACAAGAAATCGCACACAATTTTTACAAATGGCAAACCATCGGGCCGCAAACCCATGAATAGTCCCGACTTCATTGCAAACATTTTATCCTCATATATATATACCGGAGAATAAAATTAAACAAGTTCTTGATACCCTTCATGAATATAACCCTCATATTAAAAGAATACGATATCGTTCAAATGTCCGTCGCGAAAGCGCTGGCACGAGTGAATACGCTGCACCCAATTTTCCATGACTCGAGCACACAAATCGGGCGAAAACCCAGGCTGCTCACTTGATCCAATGCGGCAATTTTGCTTGTAGACAAAACCATCGAGTCAGAAGTGAGCTTCATCCGAAAAAATGATTTTCTTGTGAAAGTCGTCGTCAGCTTGCATCTAGTCCAGAGCCCAATTAGCGAATGTACAACGCTTAAAATGGTCGGTTGGCTTCAGTTCTTGAGTCAACGAAATCTTTTATTTATCTATCTTTTATTGATGTTCAACGTCTGCGATCGGTGTAGAATCGACATCCTCGACTGCTCACGCACACTCTCGAACGGCCACGATATTTTCTTCACATCAAGCATTACGTTGTGGCACAGGCACTGGGACATTATGCAATGCATAAATTGTTTCAAACTTTTGCACCAAACGTTCAATAGTCCGTCTTGTTGGATGGTTTCGTCGACCGAAAATTGGCGTAAACGCGCGCAACGTAGTCGCGAAAGAACATGAACTTTGATAAAAACTGAATAATTTTCAAACGTTGTTGAAGCGTGTGTCTCTCCATGACCCAGCAAAAAATTTGCTCAGACTTGTCAGGTTTAAGGAATAGGTAAGGAACCAATTGTAGTTTAGACCTTATAATAATTTTTATGAAAACCTTATAATAATTTGTTGTCTGGTCTACTTTACCATACTCTTTGTGTAGTCTTAAGGTACCATTAGACGATTCGTAGGACCTACAAATTTTCGTAGATTTCTGCGATTTTTCTGCTACAAATTGTCTACGAATCGTGTAATGTGAAAATTTCTTAGCTACAAATGTTTGGAGAAAGAGTTTGTAGACGATTTGTAGATGACCGTCTACAAACGTTTGAAGGTGATAAATGTGGCTCGTGTGATGGCAAATGTATTTTATATTTGTAGGTTGATTGACATCCGTAGATAGATTTGGAGTTTGTAGATGTATGAAATTTTACATATACGAACTACAACCGTTTGTAGATGTGTCAATTCTGATATTTGATGTTATGGTCGCCGTCGCACTTGTCATTTCATAAAAATAAAATTATACGCGTTTTATGCCCGGTTCACATTATTCCAGTAACCAATCCAGTCCAGTAATCCAGTCCAGCGCTGGACTGCTACTGGAATAATGTGAACCGGCACTGGACAGCAATTCAATCCAGCAATCCAGTCCAGCGATCCAGTCCAGTGACTGGATTGTCAGTCTACTTTTTGATTCCAGCTCGCCCAAAAATCATTGTTACTATAGTTACCGAATCAACAACACACTCGCCAGACTACTGGACTGGAATCATGTAGACGATATGATCCAGTCCAGCACTGGACTGGATTACTGCACTGGAATAATGTGAACCGGGCATTACATTGATATATTATTGTATATTTGAGTGTTGTTTGTAAAATGGATCCGAATGAAGCAATCGCGATGGTTTTGGGACTGAATTTGTTGAATAGCAGCGATAGTGATAGTGAAAGTAAAGTGGAATTGCCACCAAAGCGTCAACGACGTGTTTGGTCAAAGAATTGGGTTCTTCGACGAAAACAAGAAGGATTTTGTCAGAAGTTGCTCACTGAATTGCGGAATGAAGAACTGGAATTGTATCATAATTTTGTACGCATGACTTCGGAACAATTCTTCTGGCTTTAGTGACTCCACTTATTAAAAAGCAGAACACGAATATGCGCGAAAGCATTTCACCAAAGGAGCGACTTGTATTGACGCTTCGTTACTTGGTCACCCGCGGGAGCTTTGAGTCTCTGAAATTTTTATTTCGTATCCCGCAGCCGACAATCTCTTCCAGAAGTTTTAGATGCTATCTACAATGTACTTGTGTGCGAATATCTTCAACTAAATATATTATTTACATTAAATTTGCATTTGTTTTCAATAATAATATTCATGTATAGATACCAAAAACAACAACAACAACATCAAACTGCCTGCAAACTAAATAATTATCCTACAAACCGTCTAATGGTTGAATATATTTCCTATAAACAGTTGTAGACGAAATATGCACAATATGGTTTGTAGAAGTGTTTGTAGGTCTACAAACTACTACAAATCTACGAATCGTGTAATAATAAAATTTAACGCTTACAAACGTGCTACAAGCATTTGCAGTTCGGAGGCAGTTTGAAGGGTTTGTAGATCTACAAACGTTTGTAGATCCTACGAATCGTCTAATGCTACCTTTATACTAACGCTGAACTCAGCCTTACTTTGGTTTATTATCAGGTTTACTTACTGTAAGGTATAAATAAGAAATAAACTCTCTTATTTAAAAGTTCGAAAAAAAAATGCCAGCCTAATTTCTCCCTCTCTCTCTTTTATATAAGCCAACACTTAATTTAATTTTACACAAACGTCTTACATAATCATTAGTAAAAATATTGACTAAGCTTGGGGAATTTTACAGTTTCATAATGCGTAGATGAATATTATAGTAACGCTTCCATAATTATTAAATTAAGAATTGACTAAACTGTGCGAAATTGCAGCTTTATAATGCTTACATATAAATAAGAGTAAAGCTTCTGTAATCATTATTGTAACTGAAATGGTAATGACGCCACCGTATGAAATATGGTGAAATTCTTCGTCGCAATACTGGAGAAGCCGGTAGCTCAGTGAGTTGAGGCGTAGGTCTGATGTCTCATTATGCGGTTAGCCCGAGTTCGAATCCCGTCATGGCGTTGGATGTTTATCACGTAAGACTAAAAACTGGGCAGGAAGTGCATAAAAGCTACATGCATCGTGCGAAAACGCAGTTTGTGCTAACAATTAGTAAATTATAATATTCGTGTAAACATTATATATTTGATAATTTATTAATTTTATACATAGTAAATAACGTTTACAAAAACCTTAATGAAATGCTTATGTAAACATTATTTAACATTAGCAAAGTATTAAAATATTAACACGCTTATTTATTCATATGTATTACCCTTTAGTAAGCCTTATTTTAAGGCATAAAAATGACTTCTCTCTCTCTCTCTCTTTACCCTAAACCTTAGTGCCAATGACATGGCCCATGTTGCGGTAAAGCCCAAAATACACCATCCGGAATTCCTGCCCGGAAAAACTGATGAGGCCCGGCCTTCCGGTTTGCCTGAATATAGAATACACCATACACCATCCGGAATTCCTTCCGGAAAAACTGATCAGGCCCGGCCTTGAGGAATTCCGGATCGTGTATGGCTGCTTCAGGCCGCCGGACAGGCCGCCTCAAGGCGAACTGTCCGGCCGCGTGAGTAGAATGAATTTTCACTGGAGTTTATTTCAATATACGAATGTATCTGAAGCGTGGCTATGGATAGTGAAATGCCGTAGAATTCAATGCAATATATAGATACTTTCATTTTATGGCATTTTACTTTCCATAGCCAAGCTTCAGATACATTCGTCTATTGAAAAAAAAACTCCAGTGAAAATTCATTTTAGTCACGCGGCCGGACAGTTCGCCTTGAGGCGGCCGGACAGGCCGCCGGATGGAATTGCTTGAGGAGTTCCGGACAGGCCACCTTGAGGCCAGCGGATGGATAATTGGGAATCGATCATATCGCCATAGAATGAAAGTATCTACCTATTGCATTGAATTGTACGGCGTTTTACTTTCGATAGCCAAGCTTCAGATACATTTGTCTATTGAAATAAACTCCAGGGAAAGTTCATTCTAGTCACGCGGCTGGACAGTTCGTCTTAAGGCGGCCGGACAGGCCGCCGGATGGAATTGCTTGAGGAATTCGGGACAGGCCGCCGGACAGGCCGCCTTGAGGCCAGCGGATGGATAATTGGGAATCGATCATATCGCCATAGAATGAAAGTATCTACCTATTACATTGAATTATATGGTATTTTACTTTTCATAGCCAAGCTTCAGATGCATTCGTTCATTGAAAAAAAAACTCCAGTGTAAATTCATTTTAGTCACGCGGCCGGACAATTCGCCTTAAGGCGGCCGGACAGGCCGCCGGATGGAATTGCTTGAGGAATTCCGGACAGGCCGCCGGACAGGCCGCCTTGAGGTCAGCGGATGGATAATTGGGAATCGATCATATCGCCATAGAATGAAAGTATCTACCTATTGCATTGAATTGTACGGCGTTTTACTTTCGATAGCCAAGCTTCAGATACATTTGTCTATTGAAATAAACTCCAGGGAAAGTTCATTCTAGTCACGCGGCTGGACAGTTCGTCTTAAGGCGGCCGGACAGGCCGCCGGATGGAATTGCTTGAGGAATTCGGGACAGGCCGCCGGACAGGCCGCCTTGAGGCCAGCGGATGGATAATTGGGAATCGATCATATCGCCATAGAATGAAAGTATCTACCTATTGCATTGAATTGTACGGCGTTTTACTTTCGATAGCCAAGCTTCAGATACATTTGTCTATTGAAATAAACTCCAGGGAAAGTTCATTCTAGTCACGCGGCTGGACAGTTCGCCTTAAGGCGGCCGAACAGGCCGCCGGATGGAATTGCTTGAGGAATTCCGGACAGGCCGCCTCAAGGCGAACTGTCCGGCCGCATGAGTAGAATGGATTTTCACTGGAGTTTATTTCAATAGACGAATATTCTGAAGCTTGGCTATGGAATGTAAAATTCAATCCAATAGATAGATACTTTCATTCTATGATGATAAGATCGATTGCCAGTTATCCATCCGACTCAAAGCGGCCTGCACATGCCATTGACGATCCGGAATTCCTCAAGGCCAGACCTGATCAGTTTTTCCGGAGAAAAATTCCGGAACGTGTGTGGTGGAGGCTTGGCGGGAACGATTTTCCTTCCGGCCGCCTGAAGGCGGCCAGAAACGACCATACACGATCCGGAATTCCTCAAGGCCGGGCCTCATCAGTTTTTCCGGATAGGAATTCCGGATGGTGTATGTTCGCCTTAAGATATCAGTCAAGTGATTTCTCTTTAAACTTTAATTCCTTAGCAATAGCTTCCCTTACCTTGTAAGGGATGCAGTGTATGGGAATAAGTCTGAAATAAGCCTTCCATTTTTTTCTGGGGATTAACCTTTATGTCTCCATGTTGAAATGTCGTATAAAATTTTTTCTAAGCAGTGCTGCGAGCTGTTTAGCTCAGTAGCTGCGACAATCTGTTTTTCGAATCTTTACTACTTGGATACGTGCGAATAGGACCACAACCATTTGAGTAAGAGGTGCGTCAAGTCAAAATCCTATGTAGTCTATACATAACACACCCGGGTGTGTTCGTGTATTTGTATAGAATTACTATGAAAAACACACTAAAAGAAAGAAAAACGCATGTAGTGTGCTCTTTTGCTTTCTTGTGGTCTATGTTGGCTCATCCAATGAATCGCGTCAATTCATTGTTTCTGGGCCATAAGCTTCGATAATGGAAACACCAGAGAGGAACGATTGAGAACTGATAAAGCTGCACCAATATCACAAATTTGGCTCATGATGAACGATTGGTTGCGTCATCTTATCCGCTGCAGGGCCAAATATACACCGGAATGAGTGCAGATTTTATTCGTGAAACTAATCAGGGTGAAAAAGTCGTGCGTGACTTGTGTCGCATATTCGCAGGAACCAGCCGAAACATAACTTGCGACAATTTTTTCACAACATACAGCTTGGCAAAAACGTTGATGGAAGAGTTCAGTCTGATTGGCACGGTGAATAGAAAACAAATTTTCATTCCTTCCGAATTTGTTGTAGTCAAAAGCCAGAAGAGAGAACAATTTTCGAGTGTATGTGGTTTTCGAAAGGATGTCACTTTATGCTCCTATTTCCCAAAAAAAGAATAAAGCTATAGTTTTATTATCAACAACACACTACTTATCGGTATGGTAGCGGTGCGGGATCAGGTATTCGCGGATGCGCGGAGAGACTGTGCGAATCAGGAAATACTCATTGAAATAAAGGCATTCGGTAAACTTTCGGCACCGTGTATACCGAGCATGCCGATCCCGCACCGCTCGGTACCGACAAGTGAGGAAACGGCCTTAGATCTAATAACAGCCACATTATACGCAATTTTTCTACCAAAAATTGTATGGGAGCTATTTTGCAACCCAAATTAGATGCACGGATGAATGATGTAAATCAAGCATCATCATCACGTTCAATAACTAGAGACGTTAGCGGGAGGGAAATTGCTATAATATTTATGTTCTAAACGAAGACCATCTCATGTATATCATGCAACAGACCGGTTTGCAACGAACACAGTGTACCAAATATTACCTGCAATAAATGTTAAAATGTTAAATACTGTCGGCAATAAATGCAATTTTACCTTTAGTTTCACCTTTATTTTCGTTTCTACTACTCACTACTCATTATATTCCCCTTTGTTACTTATTTCTTAGCGCTTTACATATAAAAACTCATACACACCTGGGAGTGCATACGCTCCATTTGTGAAGTTTACCTGGATTTTACCTTTATTTGTAGTTTTTAAATGTTCAACGTATATTTACTGTTCATAATATAATAAAATAATAAATAAATAAAACTAATCAAGAGATAGCAAAACTCCCGTGTGTCGTACTTTCGTTTTACCTGCCTATTCTTGGTTCAATTCCGCTTATTTTAGCCGTTGCAGTACATTTTCCCTACAAATTCATATACACACCAGGGTGGGTATGGTGTAGCTCGAAACGAAACTGTTTGGGTGTAGACATAAAGGCATAGTAAATGGCATAGACTGATATTTCAAAATGTGAAAGAATTGCGAAGCCAACTTGACTCCTATTCGAGAAATGTCAAAAACAAAATGCGTCGTCCCTATTGAAAAACCCTATAAAATGTAAATTTGGAAAATGCGACTGCTGCCGCTTGTTTGCTTTTACAGACAGCGGGTGCCGCTACTCCAACCGCTTGTTAAACCGCAGCTTCTAAACGGCGCCTTACAACTCGTATTAGTCTGGCATTACACTTTGCGTTTTTCTGCAGGAAGAGCAATCCCGAAAAAAACGCATTGTCGTACAAGAAGAGGACCCTATAATTACACATTGCGTTTTTCTGCGGGAAGAGCAATCCCGCAAAAAACGCATTGTCGTTCAAGAAGAGAACCCTATAATTACACATTGCGTCTTTCTGCGGGAAAAGCTTGTGAAAGAAATAAATATATCCAGACTTAGTACCGGTGCACATGGACGTCCAAATGACGCCTGACGCTGCGTCACTTTCAATCGGATAGGAAGAAATATTTACATTACGGGCAATGAAGCGATGCACATGGCCACAGATAGCTATCCGATAGCTATCGGCGGCATTTTGCCGCCACGATAGCTATCTGGGATGACGCTGATTTCTGCTATATGCGTCACTTCACGCGTCCGCATATCAATTTTTAATAAGCCGGCCCACACACATTCGAACCCGGAACACGGACACGGTCACAATGTCTGATTTGTATGATGTTTCTTAAACCATTCGCTTGAGGATCACTTTTAAGTGCCAATTAATTAATTGTTAATCGTGACTACTACAATTGACAATTAATTTGGAAAAAAAAATAGTGGGGATGGATGCTCCTCAGCCCGGTATGGGGATTTGTAAGGGGGGTGAAAATTGTGTCAAAAATGCGAAATTCCGTATATTTTAGAAGTTATGGCCAAAAAGCAGTTTATTTAAAACTAAAAATAACATAAATTGTAAATTCAGGTTCGCTATTATGTGGCCCGGCTAATATAATACAGAGTGACGCTGCGTCCTATCGCATCATGTGAATTGAAATGCAGATAGGTATCAAAAAGGGAGGAGCTTAAGTGACGCGGCGTCCGGCGTCATTTGGACGTCCATGTGTACCGGCTCTTAGCATGAATTCGAACAATGAATATATGCCAATTATCAATGGGTCAACTATAGATAAAAAATGCATCTGAAATGTAATTTTTCACATTATTTTTTTTCCAGAATTTTCCTTCACAACAAAAGATTGTTGAGACCACCTTGCACCTCAACCTAAACTCGAGCCATGAATTTATTCATGACTGCAACCAGTCAGAATTGTATCTAATTCTATTTTACAGTTGAACCAAGACCATAGCTCGAATAGATTCAAATGGGTGGCAAGTCAGTTATTTCAGTGCGAAATAAGTGAGGACCATTTCTACCAGTTGTTACATATTCATTGCAAGCAACAATGGCCGCGATGATGAAGGGAATACCCTGTTTGTTGATATGTATACATACGAGTACGTACAAAGTTTGGAATGCGTTACGCGAAACAAAAACGAAGATATTATAATAGGACGACGAAGGAAAGAAAGAGTTTTCACTTCATTAGAATTTTCATGTTTTTAGATGAGCTCAATAAATGTTTACCATTACAAAGTGTAAAGAGAAAAAACAGATATGTATGTATGTATGACGGTAGCCGTACAGAATGAAAATCCTATTTCACCAGCAATTTACTTCTTCCATCTGGTTTGTGGTTGACTTGCTCTAGTTGCGCTTTGAAGATTAGGGGAGTACACAAGAATCAGAACAACAAAGTAGGAGATGTACTCGTAATGTACAGCATATTTCACAATAGATTATTTTGTTCGGTATTGATATTGAAAGGACAAGAGATTCTGTTTTCACCAAGAGCCGATTGCATTTTAGGAAGAATCAGAAGTAAAAACACTAGGACACGATCTGTAATGAAATTGCTGTATCCCATCAGGACGGGATCAGCATCGTGGGTTGTTGAGGAAGAGCTCCCATTCCTCACATTTTTTTCTTTCCAGGTGCCAAAGACGAATTATATTACGGAACTGACGTTAAATGGCGAAATTGAGGAACAGATAAGGACACCCATTTTCACATTCACACATAGAAACAAAACATGATGACGCTTGCAATTATAAATTTAATTAACCCTAGACTTATAGTATAGGGTATATTGTTTTTGTCACGACGAAAATATGTATTGTAACACTTTAAAGGAGGCTCCGGAGGTATAGCAATGTACTATATATGTATGTATATAAATGATCAGGGTCACCTCCTGATTCGATTTAGCCATGTTTGTCTGTATTAAGACTTTGGTAAAATGTTGGAAGTATGATCTAGAAGGTTGGTACTGAAAATGGGCGTGATCAGGCCAAGAGAACGCCTGCCTCCCCTACATATGTAAAATAATTAAATGTACTTATAACTCCCGATTAAATAAGCACGGAAAGCTCTAGCTTTGGTAGATTGCTCATGAGGGTAATCTTATACTCTCCTGGAAAAATAAAATCGATCAGTTGAAAACTAACGGTAATTTTCTTACAAAGAGCCCCGTACTACCCTACTTTCCACGTTTTCTTTTTGTCTGTAACTCTTGAACCAATTGACGTAGTCACCTGATTTTTGGCATGTGACCCTGAGGTGAGAAGCTGCTTGAGTTTTAGTAATTTGGATATAATCAAATCAAAGGAACGCCTATTTCCCCTGCAAATTTCAAAAAAATAAATATGTTCTCATTTAATTACGATATTTTTCGATAGAATGATACTATAGCGAGTTGAGATACTCGACCCTCCCTCGATAACAAGCTTCGACGCCGGAGTTGGTTTTCTTTATGTTTCCTGACCCCAGGAATCGATTGGCATCATTAGATTTTTTTTAGTGTCATTTATACAATATATATTGTATATATGTATATACATATTGTAATGTTTCCTATGTTGAGCGAAACCACGAAACCAAAACAGGTTCGTTAGATATTCTTGTGCTGAATAATGAAACACTTCGATTGAAAAACACACACTTTATTTACAAAACGAACTATGTACACACGCGTACTAACAACCAACGTCAAACCATCTTTAACTATATCGACGGCACTATAGCGATCCAACCGCCACTGAGTGTCGAGTCCGACGACTACTTCTTCACGACTGCTCCTTCGTTCGGTGACATCTGCCTTTTATAGGTGGAGATCCATGCTTTCGTCAATTAGCGAAGACTCTAGATTTTTCGTGATGTTCGAGTCTCGGGTTTCACTACTCAACGAAGATTCGAGAATCCAATTCATTATCAATGGTTCTGTTTGTCAAGACTACAGATGGCTCGAGAATCGTCTAGTGTCTATTCAATTTGTACTTGTCATCGATCATTCGAGATTAGTACAGTGTGGGTCGTATAAGATACCCACCCCGTACACGCAACAATATGTATATCCGCAAAATGTTGTGGCCGCGATAACAGCCGAAGTCGCAAACGAAGTGAAAGAGGTCAAAAGGGAGTCGGCTGCTATTGAAATCCAGCAGTATCGATAAAGCGGTTAAAAAATTACAGCTATATAACGGCAAAAATATCTAAGCCTAATATCTCAATTGCGGAAAAAGCTAGCTTGACCAAACTTGTTCAGTATCTAGACGTCAATAAGAACAAGCCTATTATTTAATTTCAGCAAACATCCATCAAGTGTCTATTAAATAAAACAATTACCACTTTTCCAAGAGTTTTTTAAATTATTGAATGATGATACATTAAAGATTTCGGCGACGTTTCGCTACTCTTGTAGCATTTTCAAGCCTACAATTTATAATATAACTTGATTATTATATAACTAATTAATTAATCTATAGGAGTAAGTCACCTTTTATATATGTTTAATAATTACATTTGAAATCAAAAAACGAAGACTCTACAAAGATGTTTTTTGTTATGGAGTGATGATTTGTGCTTTTTGGTTATGTCATTGTTACTTCTAAATGTCAAGCATCAATTGTCAATTTAAACTGTTATAATGTTATAATATTATATGTTATACATTATTAAATAGCATATTATATTTATTGATGATGTGTTCTAACTCGGATTTTGAATTTAAAGAGTTGTTATAATTCTTATTAATGTGTAATGCTTCTTTAATTCTTATTTTCTTTGTATTATTATCTGTGTCAATTATTGCGGTATTATTAAAGTCCATAATATGCTTATCTATCATTTGATGTTTAACTAGTAGGCTGTTCTGGTTAAGAATCATCCTATTTTTATTTTGGTGTTCATTTAGTCTCGTTTTTAGATGTCTAGATGTAGATCCATAATAGGCCTTATCGATGTTGTTCTCTTTACATGTTTTACATGGTATTTTATATACAATGTTATTTTTGTCCATTTTTTGTATTTTTTGTTTAGTATTAGTATGGATAATATTCTTAAATTTATTAATTGGTTTATAAGTTATTTCCATATTTATCGTGTTGTTGTTTCCTTTATTAATGATTTTAGGTAGACATTTATTAATTTTTTCCGAAAGACCAGGTATATATGATAAGCTACTATATATTTTAATATTATTACTATTCTCTAAATTATCACTAATATTATTCCCAGATATGTCATTATGTGTTGTACTATTATTGTATATAAAATACCATGTAAAACATGTAAAGAGAACAACATCGATAAGGCCTATTATGGATCTACATCTAGACATCTAAAAACGAGACTAAATGAACACCAAAATAAAAATAGGATGATTCTTTTATTCTTTCTATTTAATAATGTATAACATATAATATTATAACATTATAACAGTTTAAATTGACAATTGATGCTTGACATTTAGAAGTAACAATGACATAACCAAAAAGCACAAATCATCACTCCATAACAAAAAACATCTTTGTAGAGTCTTCGTTTTTTGATTTCAAATGTAATTATTAAACATATATAAAAGGTGACTTACTCCTATAGATTAATTAATTAGTTATATAATAATCAAGTTATATTATAAATTGTAGGCTTGAAAATGCTACAAGAGTAGCGAAACGTCGCCGAAATCTTTAATGTATCATCATTCAATAATTTAAAAAACTCTTGGAAAAGTGGTAATTGTTTTATTTAATAGACGCATAAACCAAGGATTTTAAAAACAACACACAAAATCCATCAAGTGGTTAAAAAGTAACAGCCATGTAACAGCATAATTTTATAAACAAACTAACTACGTAACGGAAGAAGCTAGCTAAGCAAAACCTATCCAGTTGGTGGACGTGAAGGAGAAGTTGTTCTCCTATCTGATATCAGAAAAATGCATCAAAAGGTTCAAAAGTTACAGCTATATAACGGCAACATTTTCTAAGCAAAATAACCCCATAACGCAAGAAGCTAGCTGAGTGAAACTTTTCTAATTGATTGGCGATCGTCAGGACTAGACTCCTATTTAATTTCGGCAACATCAATGATTCAGTTCCAGAGTTACAGCTATATAACAGCAAAATTTTGAGAACACAATAACTTTATAACGGAAAAAGCTAGTTGAGCGAAACTTGTCCAATTGTTGGAAGTTAGTGAGGAATAGCTTCCGACGGAGTTTCAGAAAATTCCACGGTACAGTCGAAAGCTTAAAGCTTAATATAACAACAAAAAGGAATAAGTAAAAATGTGCTTAAATTATTATCAATCGAACAGTTAAAAAGTTTCATCATCTGAAAATATCGCCGCTATCAAAATAATTTACGAAATGCTGGGAATACAACGTAGACATACATATATTAAACCTTTGTCGACTTCAACCAGGCATACGACAGTATCGATCGTGGAGTACTGTAAAACATCTGCAATTTGGGATACCGGCCAAATTAAAGCGACTGACAAAGATGACGATGACCAACTCCGTCTCACAGGTCAGGATCCATAATAGACTACTGATCTATTTGAAACACGCACTGGTCTGAAACGGGGCGATGGACTGGCACCGACGCTCTTAAACCAAGCACTGGAATATGCTTTTCGGGCTATGAATATAGGCAACAGCAAGACGCTACTCATCAAGAAGACACAATAAGGAGCGTACGCCGACGACATCTACATCGTGTCCCGAAATTTGGCCGACGCAGAAGAACTTCTGCATACGCTCGAATCTGCTGCAAAAGAAGTTGGACTACGTATCAACGAGGGTGAAACTGAAATAATGATGCAATCGACGACAAGGATACCTGCACAATCGAGCATCAATGTGGGGGACCTCAACATCGAGTTCGTGAACGACTTCATCTACCTGGATTGCAACTTGTCAAGGGACGCCAACGAAACTGACGAAATCAAGCGACGGATACAGTTAGCTAATCAGACATTTTTTCTCGGTTCTCCCCAAATTGAAATCGAAGCATGTGCACAGAAACACGAAGCTCCGCGTGTAAAAAACCATTATACGACCAGTGCTATGCTATGGCAGCGAAGCATGGAGCCTAACTCAAGCTTCCGGAAACATGCTAGACACATTTGAATGTATGCGGTGAATTTTCGGGGCCGTGAGTTGTGTGAACTGTACGATGAGCTGGAAGTTTCGAAAATCATTAAGCTAAAACGATTTCAATGGGCAGGACATGTACAGCGAATGGACGATGAGCGCATGCCAAAGAGAGTAATGAACGCACGACGAGTCGATTGAACGAAACTGCGAAGACGTTGGGAGAGCTCAGTTTATGTGGACACCGCGCAACTACTGGGCTTCCACGATTGGAAGACGCGACCGAGATAATTGGAGGACAACGATCCATACGGCCAAGGCCCGACGTCGGGCTGTCGCACCACGATGATCGAAATAGGTAATTCTGCAACTGCACCTGGTACTAACAACTCAAGTGAGTTAAGTATCCCATCCATATCATAATTATACATAAACTCATAAAAGATCCCGAATTAACCCATATCAAAAATCAGTTGCTCTGGCTTCTCTGCGCCATATTCCCCTTAATAAGTAGTTGTAATAAGTTCCGAAATTCGAGAAGTTTAAACTCTAGTCCGGGAGAAATATCCGTTGGTAAAATTTGTTCCATGTTCGGCGCATCTCCTGTCGAATTTTTCCTAAAACAAATATTTTGCAAAGTAAAGAGTTAATATTGCTTATGCAAATAATATTGTAAAATTGCAGAGTTATGATTAAAAATTGATGTGAAAATAATTTTACACTGTAGTTGTTT
Source organism: Chloromyia formosa (assembly GCA_964017055.1). Taxonomy (NCBI): domain Eukaryota; kingdom Metazoa; phylum Arthropoda; class Insecta; order Diptera; family Stratiomyidae; genus Chloromyia; species Chloromyia formosa. The sequence goes on from OZ024817.1 coordinate 62,964,362, forward strand.
GATGAAATATACTCATTTATTCAAGAAAATTGATGCACTGAGCTTAGGCCGAAGACTAATTTAGGAGATTTTCTTGGGGAAATAATTGTTTTATTTTCGAAAATTCTCAAAAGATTTCAAAATGTAAAAAATAGCACTTTTAGAGTTTTGTATTTTTATTTAATTTTCTAGCGCTTGACCAGATTAAAAAGTCACTGCACATCACTGCTGTACAGGGTTACTGGCAACTTGACGTGTTCCTTGTAACACGTTATAATATGGCAAAAATGCACCAAAATAAAGCCTCAAATATTGCAACCGATTTTCAGTGGTTACTGAGTTAGGTTTAAAAGAAAAGACGGATTTAGCCATTTAAAATAAGAATTAAAAAAGACACTAAGTTAATGGGTTTAAACTTATTTTAAGGGTTTTGTGGTAAAAACAAGACCCTTATGAAATCGGTCAAATATCTATCTGTCCGTCTGTCCATAGAATATCTCACTAACGGCTGAAGCTACATACATAAAAACTGTGCAGAAATTTGGAGAATTATTATAATTCGCCGGAGAAAGCGATGCGTTGTAATATTCTAACTTTAAAAGGACCTCCTTTTAGAGGGTAAATGAAGGTCCAATAATTTTTTTCATCTGGTATAGGCACGTGGGTATCAGAGAAAGGGGCTACCGAGTACCTTCAATTCTTGGCATTTTCATCAAATTTTAAGAAAGGGGAAAATAGGTAGAGATGAAAATATGAGATCATAGTTTGGCCCACACCCCTTGCATTTCGAGACCGGTACACTTAGAAACGTGAAAACTTACAGGAAGGTGGCTTTCAACTAGCACAGAAAATTAAAAATGGAATTTTGATATCTTCTCAAAATAGGTTAATAATTGCACACCCCTGCATCCCTCAAACATATCCGAGGTCAAAAATATTTATGGCCAAAAGTAACCAACACCATGGGCAACAATATCTCCAAGTTTCGTAACATTAACGTAATATTTAATAATAGTAAATTCATTGAAACTAGAATATTTTGATATCAGCCATACAAAAATGCACAGGACAGGCTTCTTGTACTACATACTAGTACTACGAGTACTACATGTTGTTGTGTTAATTGCCTTGACCCTTCCAGGAGCATAAGCGCGTCAACATCTTTACCATTTCTATGCCTTGTTGACGTTTCGATAGCATGTCTACTTTTCGGAAGTGCTGTTGATAGCATGCACCTAATATCCGTCTTTATACTGACAAGCTCGGAGCACTGTGAGAGTTCTATTAGTACCCACAGGCAGTTTTCGATTGCACCGAGATTTGAACTCCGAGCTCTAGATTAGTATCGTAGAGCGGTGACCGAACGGCCACGGCCACCATTTATTTTTAAAAAATTTTACGAAAACTTGCAATTTGCAATGTCATCGTAACATGGATGGTTAAGCATCTCCAAGAGTAGGACAGTTCATCCCCTATTGACATGGGACACTACAAACCTTCGGTTTGCGGGCGTAACCCTCTATTTTCCGGTTTCATTTTCTCTTAGCCCACACTATGGCAGATATTTCCCAATCATTCAAAATTTTAAAAATACTCCACATCTCGAAATTTTTAAATAACAAAAAAAAATATAATTTTTGTTTACTTTGACAGGTGTACTGGTCCTAAGACCGGTCCTGAAATTTATAAGTGTGGACCGGCAAACTTAATTGCCTTAGGCCCGGAAGGGTTCCTGGGTATAGTCGCAACTAAGCGACAGGAGTCAAACGCAGTCAAGCGTACTGTAGGAACTGACTTTATTCCATCTTCAAGTCGTCTTATATACTATAGTACATAACTGTATCCTTAAGAATAAGAACTACTGATTTCAAATGTACAAGTTATATGACTGAATATCAGTTATGGAGACTTTGACAGGGTTCGGATATATGCTAGGCTTGCAAAGCAAATACATAAACACAAGCTCTTACATTATTGTGAACTGTATAAGTGTGAATGTTAGCTAATACTTAAACCTAAGCTTATCCTATCTTCAAACATAGAATTTACATGCATAGTGGTGTGTACACACTACACAAGTAAGACTTTTTTCTCTGTCCTCCCCATAATGAAATCGAAGCACGTGCACAGAAACACGAAAGCTCCGCATGTACAAAACCATCATTCGACCAGTGCTATGCTATGGTTGCGAAATTTAGACCCTAACCCAATCCTTCGAAAACATGCTAAACACATTCGGGCGGAAAGTTCTTCGGCGAACTTTCGGAGCAGTTTACGACACTATGAAATTTCGAAAATCGTCAAACTACGACGTCTTCAACGGGCAGGGCATGTACAACGAATGAACGATGTTCGCATGTCTAAACGAATAATGAACGGACAACGAGACGACGGAGCTAAACTGCGAGGAAGACACAGAGCTCATTGGGAGAACTTAGTATATACTAATGCCGAGTAACTACTGGACTTCCAAGATTGGAGAATGCGGTCATGTGACCGAGGTAACTGGAGGACAACGTTCCAGGCGGCCAGAGCACGACGTCGCCACGATGGTGATGATGAACTGCAGTTCGTACTACGAAAAACAACAGGCAAGTAGTACTCGCACCTACGCATGAGACCGCTGGGTGTATTTTTTATAAGGATAATGTCAAAATGCCTAACTTAAAATGGATGTACTGTAATTAAATACTACGCGATTCTTACGAAACTTGAAGATATTATTGTCTATAGTGTTGATTATTATCGGTGGCCATCGATATTTTTGACCTCGGACGTTTTTGGGGGAAGCAGGGCTGTGCTAACTGCAATTAAAGAAATCTGCTATTACGAGGTAAGGTGAAAAGTTCTCGGCCTGACACAGAAATACCGTCACAATCAGCAAAATATTATGTTTCCTTCCTGAATGCACGTGTCATTAGTTCGTATGACAAGTTTCAACTTGTTCTCTCAAGTAGTTTGCTTCCAGGAATTTTTGCAGTAGACGACTTACGTGTTTTTCGTTAAAATGGAGAAACTTGAATATTGTACATATCATAAAATTGTTCGTTTTGGATGGATTAACCCCTAAGGAAATTCATCCGAAGTTAACAAAAGTTTCCGGGGCAGCAAAATGAGCAGCTGAATTTAGACGTGGTCGCACGTCCCTCGAAGACGACCCACGTGAAGGACGGGCAAGAGCCGCAACCACACCGGAAACCATCGTAAAAGTGCATGATATCGTGTTGAACGATAGGCGAATGAAAGCGAGTGATATTGCTGAGTCTATGGGGACATCGGAAGAAAGGGTGCGAAACATCTTGCACAAAGAATTAGAGATGCGAAAGTTCTGCGCAAGATGGGTGCCGCATTTACTGAATGCCCATCAAAAGCAAATGCGCAAACGATTTTCGCAGCAATCCTTGCACCGATTCAATCGGGATCCGACCGATTTTGTGCGGCGATTTGCCACCATGGATGAGATTTGGGTCCACCACTACACGCCAGAAACGAAACAGCAGTCGAAGCAGTGGGTGGAAGCCGGTGGTTCAGCGCCAAAGAAAGCGAAGTCGATCGCATCTGCATGAAAGTTCATGGCCAGCGTGTTTCGGGATGCGAAAAGGATCCTGTTAATTGATTACCTTACCTAAAAGGCAGAACAATAACAGGCGAATATTACTCCAAACTTCTTGACCAGCCGGGTGCCAAAATTCGCGAGAAGAGGCCTGGCTTGAAAAATAAAAAATCATCTTTAACCAGGACAACGCACCTGTACACAAGTGGGCGTTGGCGATGGAAAAACTGCGGTATTTGGGGTCCGATTTGCTCGACCATCCGCCCAATTTTCCTGATTTGACACCTTCAGACTTCCATCTGTTCCCAAACTTGAAGAAATTTGTTTGTTTGTTTTCAAGAAGTTGAGAGGGCCGTAGTTGAATATTTTCTCAGCCTTCCAGACTCTCACTTTCGGGAAGGAATAATGTTGCAGAAACCCTGGACCAAGTGTGTTGAAGTCAAGGGAGATTATGTAGGAAATAAAATAATTTTTTGACTGAAAATCGCAGTCTTTCATTGTAAGGCCCAGAACTTTTCACCTTACCCTCATACTAACCCATTTTGAAAAGATATCAAAATTCAATTATTTTCTGTTTTCTATGCTCTATGCTACTGGTTTGTCACCTTCCTGTAAGTTTTCATAACGGTCTCGAATCGCGAGTGTGGTAAGTTATTATCTAAAATTTGAAGAAAATACGATAAACGGAATGCCCCCCCCCCCCCCCCCCCCCCTAAGAAATTAGCCTTACGAGTAATTATAACATTTCTACACATTCCCACCAAATTTAATGTATGTACCTGCAGCCGTGAAATATTCTACGGATAGGCGGACAAACGGACAGAGACACAATTGACCGATTTTATAAAGGTTTTGTTTTGACTACAATCCCCTAAAAACACCTTCTGTCGTGGTACTGATATTTAATTTACTTAAATGATAACGCGGTTGACAAAATATCAACTAAACTACGCGATGTGTGTGCAAAAGTGTGTGTGTGATACTTCTGTCAAGCATAGACATATACTACTGGACCAGACATGAGCCAGAAACGTTGAAGTAATTTCAAGTAATTTTCTCAGAGTTGCAGATATGTGTGCGTGACACAGTCATTACCGTGCGAAAAATGGCATAAAATGCGGGGGAACAGTTTGAGAAGCCGCGAATTTTTTCAATTAGGAATTTTTCCCTGGGATCAACTAAAATTTTCAGGCAGTTTTAACTTCTATTTAACGAAATTTTTTGTAACCATGTTTAGGGAACCCAACAATTGCGCAAACGCGATCGCAATTCAAATAAATTAGAGGGAATACCTCAACAAGATAAGGGTGGACGGCTAATCTAATCGTATTGATGTGAAAAGCAACGTAGTGTCAGAATTGCATATATTCTTAAATTTTCTTTACAGCGAATTTTGTCTATAACAAAGGAAAATTTCGGCCCTTGCCAATTTACTATAGAGAAGTTCGACTGAATGATAAAAATTTAAAATAAATTATACTTTCACGTAAATCTGAAAACTTCGATTAAACCTTCTGAAATTGAAAAAAATATAACAATCCACTAGTTTCACAAATAATGTGTATTTTACACAAAACTCAACTATGGACCAATCAATAATTTCATTATTTCCATTGACTAAAGGTCCCTTCTCAGCTAGAGTATTCCTTATTAGTTTCACCATGTGTGAAGCATCGTTAACTCTACTCCACACGTGGATAACTCGTTAAAGCAATGCTTAACAAGTTCCAGTTTTTGTTCACCCCGAAGAGAGTTTGTTAAAAAAGTGGAATTTGCCATGAACTATTAATGGCAACTAACACGAACACAAAGACTTCACTAGCGATTGCATTTTCCGCTTCTTGCCCAAAGTTAACATACCCATGATAATTTTGCCATCAAATTCTACACCACGGCGAATATACATTTCGTCTATTACCAACGAACAGACAATTTTTGTTTTGGATGCCAAAACAACTTGTTTTAGAGTCGTAAATGACTCACTGGTTAAACCGGGCGCGCCATCTACTCTTTGATACCATCTTGACAGAGTTCGCGGAGATGGCAAGCATAAGTCGAAGGCAGTCCTGACATATTCGTATCCACGAGGGGAAAAATTGTTCAATGCAAGTGCAAATTTCTTCAAATCTGCTGGATATGCGCCTGATGTGGGTTTTCCATCTTTTTTCCTTTTTAGTTTAGATGCTAAAGTGAAAACCGCATTATTAGATTCAATCCAATCACACTCTTCTTCCTGAAGTAGATTCTTTTCACGTAAATCTCTTAAAATTCTTTTGAGCGATGCTACTTTCTTCATTAGTCGCCGAAGTTTTTGCTACAAAGTTTTCATACTTTTCTCCTTCTTCACTAACTTTTTAAGTCGTGAGTTGCATGTGTTGGCGCCCTTATACGGTCCCGCAAAACTGCTATCCATTCTCCTCTTACTCGGCGATCAACTGGAATCCTTAAATACATTCAACATTTTAACAAAGCGGCTATTTAAATTTAGAATGGATAATAATTGGCGTACTTTTTTTTAACCTACAAATTATAAGCTTATTATTGTTTATGCAAAGTAGATAGCTACTTAAAAAACAACCCAATTATGGATTATTCCTTGAAGCAGAAATATAATTTTATTTTTTCATATGCAGATTTCGGAACCCGTACGTTTCCTCCATCTGTGACCATGTACAGAATACGGATGGTATCACTGATGAAGGGAGAACATAACTTCCAAAATGCACAAATGAGAAAATAAAATTACATTTTTGCAAAGGAAAGGTCCGTAATTTACTTTTGTTTTTCAAACTTACGAAAACACAAATAAACTTTTTTTTTATTATTTTAATTTTTCAATTTCATAACGGATAAAATCCCTTTCGAGGAAAACTGCAATGAGTCGGTATGAGCATCGAAATTTTTTCACGATTTAAATTTTTCCCGCCATCTGGTTATCGAAAGCAAACACCAGAAAACAGTTTAGGATTCACTATACCCACAAACCGAAAATATCAGACATGGCGCTACTGTATTTTCAGCGAAATTTCCCGGCATAAAATCACTTTTTATCAATTAAATTTGCAAATTGAAGACATCCGTTATAATGCATCTACTTTGTAACCAATTTATTGACTCATGTTGATAGAATTTTATGCGTTATTCACTGGTGTACTGCCAACAAATTGTAAAACACACTTTCCCGTAAACGAAATACTGCAAAGACCCACTATACCAATTTCCAAAATTGTCACAGAAACATCGCTTAATTAGCATTCATTTCTCACATAATATGTAAGGTATTCCGGGTCTTTGATCGCGCTAAGATTTCCGTCAATTTTATGACCCGATTTCTTTCAAATTATTTGTACACGGAACAAGATGGCGAATGGCGGCGAATTCACTTCATTATATTTCGCTCAAAAACTTTATTTGCACCGAAAATTACAGATCAAAGAAAATACGTACGATACGCGCAGAAATGCATTCTTCAGTTTATAATTTATCACTTTGCACAAAACCGTGGTGTCCTATCACAAATTTTACGATAAATACCTTAGGAGCTATGAACTTACCTGAAAAATGAAATTGCGGCTCCTATTTTCCGCCCATCACTCGAACAACTTTTAACGCAGCACTTCATGACACTTTCTTTAAACACCGACGAACACTTTCTGTATCAAGAATTTACACAAATCGCGGAAACGGCTCGAAATTTTCCAAAATTTTACAAAATGACTGACACTTGGAGCCACGTGTGCTACGAAATGCTTGGAGAGAGAAAGAGAATGAGAAGGCCATTTTGCCGAATTTGGCCAGTGTTTCTCAAACTGATGCACGAAGTTAGTTCAAATCATATTTATAACGTTGCTTGTTTCACGCGTTATTTACACTAACTAAGCATTGTGTATACAATTTAAATTGATTGGCGTGGTTCTTATGGCAGTGGGGAGTATATATTTTGTATCTGATGTCAAATTTTACAAAAAAAAATCATTTTTGTGAACTGATTTTAGCTATGATATTTGTGAATGAAAGCAGATGGGGAATCACTAGTTAAACTCTCATTTCGACCTGCGGCGTAGGCTGAGAGCAAAAATGGGTCGTGTATATAGACGAAATTTGCTAAGTATGCGTGTAACTTCAAAGGACTGTGAAGATCAAGATTGTGATGTCTGGTCCAGTAGTATATGTCTATGCTGTCAAGCCATTAAAAAGCTCGAATTACCTCTCATTGTATCTTCCTGACAGACAAAAAAGGGACATGAACCATACTCATCATCTCATCTGGAAGAATAAACAATTCTGGGACAACCACAGCACTTGTACCTGGTGTTTTCCAAGTCAGTGAACCATTTGAAAATGCGAAGCTTATTGATAATCTGCATACAAATGTATGCGGTATCGAAAAAAAAATGATTCATTCATTCGGTAACCAAGTATTTTGACGAAAGAAAACTTATGCATACCGTGTGTACGAGCATTTAATATAATTTCCATGTATAGTATATAATTTAAATAAAAGCAGATAGTACTATAAATTTAAGATACTGAAATTGATATTCAATCGTATAATATTGTATTTGGTGACAAAAGCTGCGTTCAGGAAATTGAGATACATATGAATCAGAAATTGGGGAAATTAATCGGGGAAAAATGTGTTTTATTTCTCCTCTTCATGGTTTATATAGAATCTGCACCTGAAATTGATTGAATGCGGTTGAAAACAATAGAAACTTGTCTCGGTTTCTTCTGAACATACTCAATATCATTCAATTGAGCCAGGGATTTAGAACGGAGCAGAGTGGAGCTGTCATAAAATTCCGGAGCGATGAGCGGAGCGTGGGGAGCGGAGTAGGGAGCTTTCTTTGTATAAAACGCTGCGCTCCATTTTTTTCATTTAGTAGTTTTCATACAAGGGATCTTTGTAAGGTGAATAAAAAATGGCAATAACTTTCAAACCGTGGTATTATTTGAGTTTTTTTTCAGATATATACAAATGTAACGTTTCTGATAAAGAAATCTGCCGGATCAAGTGATTTAGCCGGAAGTGAACCTATTTTTAAATCCTTTTGAAAGCATACTGCCATGTTGTTCTTCATAATAAAACAAATTATTTTTATACAAATTTGATTTCTGTTGATATTATTGGGTGTACAACTTTGCTTCCGCTGTTTTGTCCTGGAATTAAAAGCTTAATTGTCAAAAAGTACATACTTACAGATGTATTATACAAAAACTTTCGCCCATCTCTCCGGCAATTTTCGGATTCCATCTCGGAAAAAGGAGGCGTCTTTCGACGCGATCCATGATTGGATCCATTTTTCGACTTCCTCGTACGAACCAAAATTCTGATCAGCCAGGCCGTGCGCCATGGAACGAAACAGATGGTAGTCGGAAGGAGCGATGTCTGCTGAGTACGGTAGGTGGGACAAGATTTCCCATTTCAGGGTTTCCAAGTATGTCTTGACTACTTTTGCGACGTGTGGCCGAGCATTGTCATGCTGGAGGATAACTTTGTCGTGTCTCTCTTGGTACTGTGGTCGTTTTTCCTTTAATGCTCCACTTAAACGTATCAGTTGCGTTCGGTACCGATCTCCTATGATAGTTTCATTCGGTTTCAGTAGCTCGTAGTATATCATACCGAGCTGGTCCCACCATATGCAAAGCATAACCTTGACGCTGTGAATATTCGGTTTTGCCGTCGACGTTGAGGCATGTCCGGGCATGCCCCATGACTTTCTGCGCTTGGGATTGTCGTAACGGACCCATTTTTCGTCGTCGGTTACGATGCGATGTAGAAATCCCTTCCGATTCTGCCTTTGAAACAGTTGTTCGCATGCAAATAATCGCCGTTCAATATCTCTCGGTTTTAACTCGTACGGAACCCAATTTCCCTGTTCCTGAATCATGCCCATGGGCTTGAGGCATTTCGAGATTTCTTGCTGAGTCACTCCCAGCGATTTAGCTAATTCTTCTTGCATTTGACACAAATCTTCACCGAGCTGTGCTTCCAGTTCGTCGTCTTTGAAAATTTTTTCTCTGCCACCACCATGCTTGTCCTCGATATTGAAACTGCCACTTTTAGAACTTTGAAACCACTCACGACATGTTCTGTCCCTCAGAGTAACCTCACCGTAAGTATTTGAGAGCATGCGATGAGCCTCAGCCGCAGTTTTTTTTTTTCAAATGGAAGCAGAAGATCAAAACTTCTCGCAAAAGGCCGAGAACTTGGCTCGAAAACAGACATTTTGAATCGCGAATCTTATTAAAAATGCCAACAACTTTTACTAATGCGGGGATGTCGATACGTTCACAGACGTCCAAACTCACTTTGTAACACTTTTGAACTACGTATTTTGACCAACCCTCACCGATGCAGCCGTCTGTCGGAAAACGGCGGAAGCAAAGTTGTACACCTAAAGGTAAAGAAAAAGTGTTATCGCTTTTCAAAAAACTCTTTACATGATGGCAGAATACTTAGTTTTTCAACTAAATAAACGCGTGAGTGACGAGCCCACTTGACTCTACTTTTATAATACGACTTAGAAAATTCAACGTTTGAATTTCTACAAAAAATTTATTTTAATATCATTTCATGTTCACAACAACCTATCGACTAAATCTTACATGCTATCTTAATTCCATTACACCTCAGTTATTATTTAACGTGCAATTCTATTAATCTAGCATAGCAATGCATTCTAAGAATTCTGTCTACTTCTTGCGAATGAATCTGATTCGGAGCATCAGATGCACTCGCATTACATTCTGTATTGTCTGCTATTGTTGATTTTAAGTGTGGGAATGTTTTTAAATTTGGGTGAGACTAACGAATCCCTTTGGATACGTAACCTGATCCCTTTTAAAATCAAAATTCTCCTGAATTTTATTAGAAGTGGTATCAATATTTTTAATTGAAATTTTAGTCTTCTTATTTTTCCAAATTATTGTAAGTATTCCCACAAATAGAATTATCAAAATTATAATGATGATTGTCGAATTAGTAATATAGTTTATATTTGGATGAAATTTAAGCAATTTTATAGGCTCCAAGTTTTCAACGTTTTTTAGTATGATTTCTTCAAAATTTAGATGTTTCGTGAAATTATGATTTTGTTCTTCAGTATAAAAGAATCGGTCGATAAATTTAATATTATTGTTTCTGAATGTTTGATTGAATATCTGAATTGTACAATTATTGATGGTTATTAAAACATTTCCATTTAGTGTAATTTTTCTGTCGTCACAATGATTTATTAAAATTTCATTTTTCATATTTTTGCAGACAATGGTACTTTCATCAATTTTATGGATTTCCAGTATTACATTTCTTTGAAGTTTACAATTATTTGAACTTATACAGTTGTTCGTCGGTTTTAATTCGTTTTCGTATTGGATGGTTTGATCTTATGAATATTTTGTTTCATTAATTTCTAAAATATATTGGTCTTCCAAAATTACTTCCTACTAAGTTATTTTTTGTTGGCATTGCCGTAATAAGTTTATAATCTACAAGTTTGTAAGTATCTGGTGTTTTAATAGCTAAAACTAAGGTATCAGTTTTATATTTCAAGAGTCCTACTCTAATGTTTATTATTTTGTAAAAATCCAAATTTGTCTGATTAATTTCGGTCGCTGTCAATACACTAGGGTGCAGTAGACCGTGTCTAGCTAGTCCAATACTGTCGATTATTTGGTTTAATTTTTCTTTCAATATTGATAATTTTAATATTTGATCTAATCTTAGTTGTTGGGAAATGATCCGCCTTTCATTTTCAGTTATTTGTTCAAGAACTTGTTTTATTTGATTTCTGTCGGATTCTATTATCTGTTTGAGATATGTAATTGATTCATTAAAATTTGAATTAATTTTGATCTGTTTATTGGAATGCTGAACTATGTTTTCGTTATTTTGTTCAATGATTTTTAAACGTTCTGATATGTCTTGTCGGTCGTTGTCGTCCATGGTCCCGAATAACCACTTGTGCGTTGTTCCTAACCTAACTTTGCGTAATTTTCTTCTAATTGTTTTTTAATTACTGGATCATCTGCTATACCTAATTTTTGTATATTATGTTCTAATGAAATTAGTGCATTTCTTATGTCTGTAATATTAAAAATATGTAAAATTGTTAGAGTGTCCTTTACTAGTTCGGTAGATCCCATGTTTATTGTCGTATATCCATTATTGGTGTTGATTGGAGTTACTGTCAAGGTTGCTTGGATTTGTGGAAGTACTAACAGTGCCAGAAGGTGAAACGCTAAGGTCATTGCCTGCAAATTTTCGAGGACGTTTGATATTAATGGGATGTTCCCTACTAAGTTCTTTGATTCGGTATCTAGGTTCGTTCTTATAGTAATTTCTCTTACAATTTTTAACTGGTACTATATTTCTGTTCTCCTCATAATCCTCTCTTCTAGTATTCAGTTTGTTAATACATTTGTTTTTATGTTCCCTAGCTAATTGTTCAATACGTACTGGATCAGCTCTCATGGCTTCTTCCGGTGACATTTTTATCGTAGAGTGATATCGGTTATTATAGTTACTTACTGCTTTATGTATTTTTTGGACTAATGTTAAATCTAAATTCCGCATAGCTACTAATTTTTCCTGTAGTGTAGAGTGGAACCTTTCAATGTCGCTATTACCTGTGTGGGTATTAGGCTTAGTTAAGTGTAGATCTACTTCCTGCTGTCTCATATATTCTTTGAGATTTAATGAAGAAAACTCGTTATCAGTTATTATTTTTCTAGGTTTCCCAAACTTAAAAAAATTTTGTTCTAACACTTCTATCTTTTTGTTCCAGTTCCTATTGGGTAAATTGTAAATGTATGCTTTTTTTGTTAATTTGTCAATCATGGTTAGGAACGATTGTTTCATGAAATAGTAGATATCCATATGAAGAATTTCATTAGGAGTTTTTGGTGTTTCACTGACTTCGTATTTTACTTTAATTGGTTTGCGTTCATATTTAGTTTCCAAACATGTTTTACAGTTATTTATTACCTTGGTAATTTCTTTCACTAGGCCAGGGTAATAGAGTTTGTGTTTTAGACTATGATATGTTTCAATAATACCGCTATGGATACTTTCTTGAGTATGGTAAAGTGAAATTTGACGTTGAGCTTCTTCAAGGGTTCTTATTTCTGAAGCTCGTTAAGTCGCTTTTATGAACTTCACTTGCCTGTCTTGACCAAAAAGTCTTATTAACAATTGTTGAATTTTGTTAAACTCAGTATAAGGTTAATTCTGTGTATATCCCTGTTAGACCTGGTCGAATGAATCTCCTGAAAAGGCCTATCCAATATTCTTCACCTTTCGTCATGTCAACATAAATTATCCTGCGATTATGCAGGGTTTCAATTTCCCTCTCTTCATCGTAGGTTAAGATAAGTTGGGTTTTTTAGCGATTGACGATTGTTTCCTTAATTGGGATGTGGTCAAGTTGTTGTTCTTCTTGGGAATGAACCGTTGCGTTATCGGATAAAGCATTAACCGATTGATTATTTTCGTTTTGGTTAGTATTGTTAGGAATCCAACTCAAAAAACTCGCTACCTTATTCTGTTTACCCCTCAGATACTCTATATCGTATTGATATTCTTGCAATTTAAGAAGCCATCTCTGGTTTATTTGACAAAACTCCTGTCCATTGTATTTTTTATTTAGATATTTAATAGGAAGGTGATAAGTAATGATCTTAAAACGGTTACCCCAGAGGTATGGGCGGAAGTATGTTACTGCCCAAATGACGGCAAGAAACTCCTTGTCAGTCACCGAATATTTTTTCTCGTGATCGTTAAGGGTTCTGGACGCATAGCAAACAGGTTGTTCGCACTGCGTTAAAACAGCTCCTATAGCATAATTACTTGCGTCTGTATAAAGTGTAAAAGGTTTTGTGAAGTCTGGAAATTTAAGTATCGGATGATTGATTATGTTACGTTTTAACGTTTCGAACGCTTCAATATATTCTGCGTCGTGGATATTTATGCGTTTCCCTTTTTTTAGGTATCGAATCATGGGACCTGCGATTTTCGCGTAGTCCTTCACAAATTTTCGATAATAGCCGGTGGCTCCTAAAAATCCCTTTAACTGCTTTTCAGTATGAGGTAATGAGTAGTCTTGGATGCATTTAACCTTTTGTGGATTTGGTTTCATCCCTTCAGAAGTTAGCACATGACCGAGAAATTCGGTGTCCTTTTTTAAAAACGAGCATTTGTCGAATTGAATTTTGAGATTGTGCTCGGAAAGTTTTTTGAAAATAAGTGTGAGAGACTGAATATGTTCCTGGAGACTGGTGGAGAAGACTAATATGTCATCCAAATAGACGACACATATTTTGTTTATGTATTCGCGCAAAATGTCGTTCATGAGCCGCTGAAATGTAGCAGGCGCATTTTTCAAACCGAATGGCATGCTAAGGTATTCGTAAAGTCCACAAGGTGTTACGAATGCTGTTTTCCCTATATTATCAGGATGTACTTTTATCTGATGATACCCTTTCGCCAGGTCAATTGTCGAAAAGTATTGAGCTCTGCCCAGCTTATCCAGTATACTCTGAATATTGGGTAAAGGATATTTGTCGTCAATTGTTATCTCGTTGAGCTTTCTATAGTCAACGTACAGACGAAATTTTTGACGTCCTGAATTATCTAGTTTTTTTAGCAACTACTACAATTGGGGAGGCATATCGGCTATTAGACTTCCGAATGATTCCCTGTTGTTCCATTTCTAGAACCTGTCTCCTGACTTCCTCTTCATGTTTAGGAGGTAGTCTATAGAGTTTAGCGTGAATTTGTTGATCAGTAGTTGTTTTTATTTTATGACAGATTGAATCCGTATTCGTTAACTGATCTCCGTCTATATAAATCAGGTTTTTAAATTTGTTTAGGAGATTTCGAATTTCTCCTGCCTCTTCCCGGTTTAAGTGGTTTAAATCCACTTCCTTATCAGATGAGCTGAGCTCAAAGCAATCTACATTAGTTATTTCTTCGTCAGAGTATAGGGGAATTTTAACCCCATTATTAAGGATAAACGATTTCTTTTCGAAATCGAGAGTTTTTCCGATTTTACTTAACAGGTCCATGCCTATTAGAATATCGTATGGTTTGTCTCCCAAGTTACGTTTGTACCACCTAGTTGCCCCTCTAGGGTCAAAGTTAAATTCACTCGGAATGCTGGTCATTATTCGATCCACCAATTCCGTTGTAATATTATTTATTGTTTGCAAATTCAATTTACACGTTCACACACTTTGAATTTGCTACAATCCACTTTATCAGAGTTAATAATGCTCATGGTTGAGCCCGTGTCAATTAAGCACTTATACTTTACGTTGTCGATAGTAAGATCAGCAAATATTTTTGTTCCGAGGCCTATACCAGAAAAAACGCTGGTTCAATATTATGAACCTCTTCGTTTTTGGTTTTATTATGATTTTTGGCCTGGTAATTTTGATTATTATAATTTCGCGATTTATGGGATACTTGCCCAATATCCATTGGTTCTGGACTTTGATAGGCATTTCTCATTTGTCCTGGCGGATCAAACGATCTCTGTCTATTTTGTCCCGAAAATGTATTGCGATTTCTGAAATTGTTTTGTTGTGGTTGATCAGGCGTTCGATGGAATCCCGAATTTTGTCTATACTCGTACTGATCCGAGTTAGATTTTTGAAAATTATTATCACGACCAGAGAAGTTGTGTATTTGATTGTTAGGCTGTCTGTCGTTGTGTCGGTTATTGTGGTGTGGGTGTGTATGTCGTTTGTCTTGTGTCACAAATTCCTTATCTAAATTGCCTAGATCATATCCCTCGTAGGTGTATAAAACCTCTTTAATTTCGTGAAGCCAGGTTTTCAAGTGCGGCGATTGGACGTTGAGCTAGTGCTGCTTCCATTTTGAGGCACTAGTATTTTGTCACAGGATCACCAACACCGTACTTTACGCTGATGATTATTCACGTCACGTTTTTAATTATTTACGTTTTATTTATTTAATTTTTTATTCGCGTTGGTTTTAACTTTTTCACAACCGTGACCGCGAAACACAAATTTTTGTTCGTTGTAAGGATCTTGCAATTTACAAGATCCCAACAAAAAATTTATTTTAATATCATTTCATGTTCACAACATTATAGCCTCCGCCGTTGACTTTAAACAAATTAATATGTTAATAACAAAGCCATTAGCTACCGTTTGGCATATGTCTCATCGGTTAGATTTTATCATTAAATTACAGCATAATTTTCTGAAAGGAATTTTCAAAAATTAAAAATAAAATATAAAGGTCCGGTTACATGGCGCTGGTATACACATAGAGTAGGCAGAGTAGAGTTTAGAGAGGTTAAAATATCGCCGAAACTAAATTTTCGTAAATGTAATGTTCGTGCATTTATCAGTGTAATATTTAATGAACTTTATCATTGTAATTCGTTGAAAAATTGGGTTTCTTCAGAAATTAAATTACTTTTAACAACCCAGATTTGAAAATTTATTAAAAAAAAATAATATTAACTGTGAACACGAAATATGAAATATGTGTTGTGGTTTGAAACAATGTTATGTTTTTGTAATACATCTATGTATATAAATAATTATTTGAAATAATATAATAATAAATATATGAAAAATACCTAGATTATTTGCTTTTATATTATATTTGTTTTTATGATTTTCAGGTCAAATAAATATATCGCTACCTTGGATCAAGACTGACACAACTCAAAAAATATGGATTTTGTACTAAACTTGTTAGGAGAATAGTAATGTGCTATACTTTTTTATGGAGAAGTGTCAAGATGGCAAGATTTAGACCTCACAATTGTGTCTTCTAAATCTTGCCATCTTGATACTCTTTCATAAAAAAATATAGCACATTACTATTCTCCCAACAAGTTTAGCACAAATTTCATATTTTTTGAGTTGTGACAGTCTTGTTCTGAAGTAGCGATATATTTAAAACAAAACAAACGTTTTCAAATTAAAAATATGGTAAATTTAAGTTTAAAGTTGCGTCCACTTTAATTTAAAACTGCTTCGTAATTAAAGCAAAAGCGAAGCAGGATTAAAATAAAATTGTTTAGCTTTTGATTTGAACTTGCATAATATTGAAAATATAATATAATATATTGATTTTAAAACGGGCTCCAGTTTGTTTTGAAATGCGGCACAATAAAATTTAAATTGAATCAGTTTGAAAGTAAAATGATTTTCATTTTCATTTAATATGTAGCAATTTTAAAAGTACATTGATTTTATTTACTATTTGCACTATTGAATTGAAGTGAAAGTTTTTGAATTAAAAAAAAACGTATATGGCGCCAAATCATGTACGAAAATTTTTGATTCATACCATATTTTTTTGATTTTACAATGTTTTTTTTTCTGAGTGAATGCATTCTAAGAATTCTGTCTACTTCTTGCGAATGAAGCTGATTCGGAGCATCAGATGCACTCGCATTACATTCTGTATTGTCTGCTATTGTTGATTTTAAGTGTGGGAATGTTTTTAAATTTGGGTGAGACTAACGAATCCCTTTGGATACGTAACCTACATACCCACTAAGTTAGTTTCATATCTTTCCATGGAAGCAAAATGTATGTTTCTAATGAATAATGACCCCAAAAAGCTATGTTCATCGGTCCGTCCCATGCAGATACATTTTCATTTTGATCCATTGTAATGGACGATTTGGTGGGCATCATTTAATACTTCCTTGAAAAAATGAGATCGATCAGTCGGAAACTAACGGTACTTTTCATACAAACAGTCTCTTACTACCCTACTTTTCACGTTTTTTGCCTATAATTCTTGAACCAATTGACGTGGTGGCCTTATTTTTGCCATGTAAACTTCGAATGCTACTACAATTTTAGTAAGATGGAGATAATCAGACCAAGGGAACGCCTACCTCCCCTTCAAATATTAAAAAATGAAATATTCAATTGTTAGTTAGTTAGTTACCTCCCATACAAATAATATTTCAAATAGGCGATAACTTTCGGTAGAATAAAGTTAGGAAATTTCAGTCAAATGTTTATAAAAAAATCTACTCGGTTGATATTGGTTGTTGGGAAAATGGGTATGATCGGGCCAAAAAACACCTACCTCCCCTACAAATGCTATTTCAAATATATGATAACTTTCCATAGAATGGAACTACCGGCTTAAAATTTTGGTGAGATATTTGTGCTATTAGTTAACTAATTTTGGGATTGGGCGAGATCTATCTCCCCGACATAATTGTGGTAAAAATAACTTGCTTTCAAATGTCGCCCACCTACCCTACAAATGTTCTTCCATCGTAGCTTTATTGGTTAACTTTGGCTCAAACCGACCATTTAGCAAACACAATTTCAAAGAATCAAGCTGTCGCATATTTGAACCACTAAGACTGCACAAGTCTAGGGGATATATGCTTTGATTTTTTTTCAACCAGCTCATGGTTAAAAAAACGAGACCGAAGCGTATATCCACTAGACGGGTTTCAACGAGTCGGTTTTTGAGTACTCGAGTACTCAGTTTTCTACGAGTCGGCTTTCGAGTACTTGTGTACTCGGTTTTTTAACCAGTCTGTTTTCAAATCGATTTTTTTTAACCATAAGCCTCTTTTTATACCTTAGACTTATAGTCACGACGAAAATATGTAACACCTTAAAGGAAGCTCCGGAGGTATAGCAATGTACATATAAATATATATAAATGATCAGGGTCACCTCCTGATTCGATTTAGCCATGTCCGTCTGTCTGTCTTACCGCTCGCACGATAACTTTCGATAGAATGAAGCTGGAGCCTTGAAATTTTGATTAAATGTTGGCAGTATGATCTAGTTAGTTGGTATTGAAAATGGGCATGATCAGGCCAAGAGAACGCCTACCTCCCCTACATATGTAAAATATTGTACTTAAATGTATCTATAACTCCGATTAAATAAACACAAAAAGCTGTAGCATTGGTATATTGTTCGCGAGGGTAATTTTATACTCTCCTTGAAAAATAAAATCGATCAGTTGAAAACCAATGGTAATTTTCTTACAAAGAACGCCGTACTACCCTACTTTTCAGGTTTTTTGTCTATAACTCTTGAACCATTTGGCGTAGATATCTGATTTTTGGCATGTAACAATGAGTTAAAAAAATCTGCTTGAGTGCAAGTAAGTTAGGCATAATCAGACCAAAGGAACGCCTACCTCCCCTAAAAATGTCAAAAAATTATATATTCCTTTAATTACGATAACTTTCGATAGAATGACACTAGCAAGTTGAAAATTTGGTAGAATGTTGTTAGTAAGGTCTACTTGGTTGATGTTGAAAATGGGCACGATCCGACCCAAGAAACCCTCTCCTCCCCTACAAATGAAACTTCCAATAAGCGATAACTTTTGATAGAGTGAAGCCAGCAACATGAAATTTTACTCAATTGCCCTAACCCCTTGTGGGGCATAGCGCGTCAACTGTTCCATGTGGCACAGTTGACGTTTCGTTGGCATAAACTGGTTTCAGAGAATGCAGTTGCCAGCATGCACCTCCTGCACCAACTCGAAATTTTGGTCAAAGGTTTAAAGTAAGATTGAGTTAGTTGGTATTAAAGATAGGCCAGAGTCGGTAAAGGGAACCCCTACCTTCCCCACCATTGGAACTTAAAATAAGTGATAACTTACCACAAAATAAAGCTAGCTACTTGAAATTTTAGTTACATGTTTGTAGTAGGATTCAGCTGGCTGATATTGAAAGTACGTAAAATCCGACCAACCAAACCTCTCTAACTCCCCTACAAATGAAACTTCAAATAAGCGACAACTTTCGGTAGAATGAAGCTAGAAATTTTACATTATACTTAAATGTTCATAGCATGATCTAATTGGTTGGTGGCAATGATGGGCAAGATCTGACCCAAGGAACCCCTACCTCCCCTACGAATGAAACTTCAAATAAGCGATAACTTTCGATAAAATGAAGCTAATGACTTGAAAATTTGGTCAAATGTTTGTACTGGAATCTAGTTGGTTGTTATTAAAAATGCGCAAGATTCGACAAAAGAAACGTACCCCTACAAGTGAGAATATATAAACTGGTCATATAGGAAACTCTCTTTAATGCAAATGGTCGTTGCCAATTGGTAGTTTTGGTATCACCACTAGGTCTGTAAAAGTCTAGGGTACATACGCTTCGGTCTGGATTAATTATCCGGTTGACCGGTTTTCACAAAAACCTAAAATCGGTCTAGAAATCTTAGGTCCGAACAGGTCTAGCACTCCTATCTATGGTCCTAAAAGGCGTCATCAAACGGCCCACTGGGAGAGTATCCGGCGCCTGAAGCAGGCCAAGATGTACATTTCGAGCTATTCTATCAGATCTATTACAGTCTTCTACTACGGCTCTGCAAACTATCCCCCCAATAAATTATTTCCAGCAAAAATTATATAAGGAGATATTTCACGGCTCTGCAAACTATCACAAATGAATTCTCCCCCAAAAAATGATGACATTAGTTTTAGCATTAGGATAGTTTAACATAATATTAAATAAATATTAAAATTACTAAAAAAAATTGTTGAAAACATTTTTTTTTTGTTATTTTGATTTATGCTGAATGCTTGGTACGAGTATATTGATGGTATGGACATTATAATATTTGTGGGTCCACTCACGTGGGCCTCGCGATTCGCTCGCTCTGCGTGCAACAATAGAGCTATCTTCTCAGCACGTAAATGTAAGCTTCAGAGCTCAAGCTCATTAAAAATAATTAAAAAAAATATAACTCTTTAAAATTACAAATTTTGGAAGACATTTTTTTTCATAAGCCAAACCTATGGGGTTTTGTATCGTGATGAGTTTTCCTCCCAAACCAAATTAATTTTTTTTTAATTTGCGGATGATAATTGGAGGGGGCCGCAACACGGACCACTTTCTTGTCCCAGCTAAATATCGATTAACCAGCCCTACAAAAAGTAGCAGGGCTTCTAAGCTTAATGTGCAAAAGTAACACAACCTTGTAAAGGTCTGTATTCCTCGGGGCGACCAGTGCGACGGTAGCTCACCAACGATAGCCCTGCGACGAAAGTTCATAGAGCGATAGTGCACGGGGTGTGATCCTCGAAGCGACCGGTAGCTCAGTGCGTAGATGCATCAGCATCTCGGCGAAACTCATCCTGAGCCAAAGTAGACAGTCGAACAAATGTGGTAAGATATTTAGGAGGGCATCCAGGAAGCAGCCGCTCATGTTCCACGAAACCAAGAATGGAGACATAAGAACTGCTCCGACGGGGATTATCAGGGTGCAATTACAAAGAATACTGAAGCTTATCGACTTATCGTTTGTAAAATAGAAAAAGCAAACACGAGTTATAGAGAGTCATAGTTCGGGAATGGAGCACCAAATTAGCACTTGATTAGTACTTTTATTATACGCTTATTTGGAATTTGATACATGCGGTTTAAAAAAAAGTGGGGGTGCTAGCCTAACGTCAAGCTAGCACTCCATATAATCAATTACGACTATTCGACTGGAGCACTAAATATTAGAGTTGAGCACCTAATTCTGCGATATGTTTCATATCGATTTTGCGTTGTTTAAAGAAGGGGGGGTGCTTGCGTGACGTCAAGCTAACACCCCCATATAAGATACTCAATTGTGGCGATTCAGCTGGAGCACACAATTTTTGAATTGAGCACCAAATTAGCATCTAATTATGCGATTTGTCACATCTCGATTTTTTATTGTGGGTGTGCCAGGTTAACGGACGTCTATTTTATCGCAGTTATCGCATTTTTAAGTATCATCTGTAGGGAGGTAAATGTTCCTTTGGTCGGATGTCACCGATTGCCAATACCAACTAGCTAGATCTTACAACCAACATTCGACCAAATTATGAACTCGCTAGCTTCATTCTATTCAAGCTACCTTGGTTATAGGTATTTTTCATTTTCTGACATTAGCACGTGAGGTGTACATTCCTTTGGTCGAATCACACCCGTTTTACTAAAACTACATACATCTACGCACAATGTCTAGTTAAAGTTGACACCCATCGTCCAGTTAAAAATTTCTCTGACGATAATTTCTAAAAGCTGATACGGGCTACTATACTGCGATTTTGACAGCTAAAACTGTATACGTTTGCACATTCGAATCAGACAATTTAACTGGTCACACTGGAAATTCATTCGATGGGAGAGGACTTGAAACCAACTCAGCCGCAAATTAATGCTGAAAGACGGTACAGACGTCGAATAGAACAGAACAGGCGTCCGAATTTCACCAAGAAAATCGGCTGATTTCCACTGCATTAGCTGATTTTCGTACTGCATTATCATATTTTGAGCGTTGTATACGCTAAAGTTGAATTTAGTGTCCCGGATAGCTAACTGGCAGTTTAACGAAACATTGAGAAAACGGTCCTATGAGAATTTGTTCAAGAGTTACAGCCATAAAACGTGAAACTTGAGTAGTACGGGGCTCTTTGTAACAAAAGTACCCTTGGCTGCCAACGAATCGGTTTCACTTTTTACAGGAGAGTATAATAAAGGCCTTTACAGTCTATTTACCAAAATTAGAGCTTTTCACATTGATTCAGGTGGGATTTATAAATACCCTTCATTATTTTAAATATGTAGGAGAGCTAGACGTTTTATTAGTCGGATCATGCACTTTTTCAATAGCGCCGAATGAACGTCTACGTACGGCTTGCTGATCAGAGGACGTAGGCTAATCCTTATAGGCACAAACATACACTCTAGCAAAGATATTTTCTCTTCGCGTCCAATGTGACTGCGGAAACAACGCACAGAATGTTAGATACTTGTCTTTTCCGGTAAAGAAAACCCAAACTGCGATACGACTATGGAAACGAACAAGGACAAATCTCGAGTAGGGACGTCTACCCAAGTGTCGGTAGGAGGCATGGCTGCGACTACCGGCAAGGGCTCGGGAGGTGCTCGCACTTCCTTATTCGCAAGCGGCCGTTCGAAAACAGTTGAATCAGAGGCTCACACGATCATGCTACTGGTTCTTATACTAAACTGCTGAGCTTGACCTGGATCTCTCAGAACATACAATAATCTAATACCATCAGAAGAGGAACTCCTGCTTAATTCTCCGTGGTCAAGTTAAGGTGCTGCACGGCGTACAACAGAAAGGCCCAAGCAGACTAATGACGAACTTAGGGCCCTCAAGAACTAAAAGACAGACATTCGGCTGAAACAAGAGCTTGGCACCAGAATTCACCTTGCTCGGAGAGAGTCTGAAAGGTTGCAATGGGCCGAAGAAACGATAGAGTTGGAAAGGAAGCACTTCTCTACTCGGAACGGTTTTGCCAGTAGGGACCCGAAATTCTTCAACAGGGTTGAAGAAAAAGAGCTTACTAAGATGGCTATCAAAAAGCAACGGTCGGGAGAGGAACCACAACCTTCGACTAGCAAAACAGAATGCCACCCGGAGGCACAAGCACCCACTCGGGCAAACAGAGCGAAGAAGAACAGGAATCCCAGAGGTAGCATGGCCGATGCACCCAGTCAGCACCCTGTAGTGGCACTAATTGACCGAGTTGAACATCTAGGTAAACTAACCCGCGAGAGATGGGAACTGGTTGAGACGTTACTCTTTAACAGACTGGCCGAAAGAGCGGACTGTGAATTAACACGTGCCATCCTTTGACGGTGGATGTTGGTTTAACGATGTGAAGATCACCAACTGTGACAATGATGCACAAACACCATTGCTACGCTAGGTGGTCTCTGGAAGGGTGCTCAGCTCGAGATAGTCGAGAAGGACCAATCCCAACGGTACCCAAATCAAAAGTCTTGCTTCCAAAGATCTGTTCCAAGGAGCTAACGTTGAAGTTCTTTCAAAGACAGAACTCCGACATCTACGGCGGAATGGGTAGTCCTTCGCGTTAATGAACACCTCGCAAAACGTAAGCAGACGGTAATTCTGCAAATAAATAAGGAGGCGAAAGACCTGCTTTATTCGAGATTCGGGAAGATAAGATGGGGCATAGGAATTGCTTTCCTCAAGCTTAAAAGGCGAAATCCTATGGACGACAACACAAACACTCTTGAGACCAACGAAGTGGAAAAGGATCTCGGTATTGAAGCTCTGACCATGGTGGCTGAAAGCATCACAATGAGTGAGGATGAAAGCGAGTCTGTGGCTGAGCACCCAGGCGAAACCACAATAACTGCGGCTGAAGTGGGTCATCTGTCACAATATGCTACAAGTGCTACAAATAAATCTTCATCACAGTAGTTCCGCGTCAGCGAACTAATACAAACACTGCTGGTTGACCCCTACGATGTATTACTCATGAAGGAACCCTGGATTTCTGGAGAGGGCCATACCAGCTGTTACAGTGTCAACCAGCAGTTACAGTGTAATATGCACTCAGAAGGAGGGCAGAAAGCAATCGGCCGTAATGACAAAAAAGAGCCTAAATGAACTCCTTGACTATGAAAGAAGCACTCATGAATTGACAGTGAGTCATGTGGACGGAAGCAATGATTCGATTATGATTGCTTCAGCTTACTTGGCCCACGACACAACCGCACCACCACATGAGTTACAGCAACGCCATCTATATAGACAGGCCTGCGCTCAGCTGGTTTTGACGCAATTATTTCCTTTGATGACGCCATGGTATCCATAATCCAGTGGTCGGCGACTGATGGCGGCGAGTCCCCGGTATTTGTGCGATTAAAGTGTGTCGTGCGGTCAAAAGATGTATTTGGTCAAGTGTGAACTGTTCCACGATGCTCTGCGACTGATCCCCGGGGCTGCGGCTTCAACCAAATTGGTGCAAGTGTCCAGAAACTGTGTGGGGACTAAAATGCCGTCTGGCGCAATTCCAATTGTGAACATATGGCGTGCAGGGGACATCGTCGTGTGCAGTCACTGCCTCGGCATGGCCTTGGCGAAGGAAGTAATGACGTAACGATCAGCTGAACGCAGGCCTGTCTATCTAGATGGCTTTGGTTACAGGAGCTAGTGGAGCACTCGACGACGTAGAAATCGAAGCTAGTGATTGGAAGCGACGCGAACACACACCACACTCTTTGGGGTAGCAAAGACGACAATGCAAGGTGTGAGTAATTACTAAACTTTATTATCAGTACTAACCTAAAAATTGCAAATCGCGGTAACGAACCTTCATATAAAGGTCCCAACAGCGAAAATGATCTAGATCTTACACTATTTACCAATATCAGTGCCTTTGGTATCCTAGACTGGAGGGTCCTGGAAAGGCCCTCCTCCTCTGATCATAAATACATTAGCTTCAACATTGAATATTAAACCCATAAAATGGTCAAATTATACAGAAATCCGAGGAAGATGGATTGTGAGTTATTTGCGAGAATCATACGCGACAAACCCACCAATACACGTCCAGAATATGCAATGTAAAAGACATGGAACGCATAAATAAGTTCCTTACAAACACACTTATCAATGCATTTAAGGCATCATGTCCGTGCAGCAAAACTCCTAAGAGGGCCCAGCCAAAATGGTGGATTAAAAACATTGGAGTGTGTCGCCGCAAGGTGCGGGCGCTTTTTAGTGTAGCAAAGCGCATAGGAAAAGATGAAAATTGAAGTGAATACAGAAACTCACCTAAATCCTTTAAAAACAGCTGAGAGCGGCGAAACGGAAAAACAGGCGGGACTTTTGCAGTCAGATTGAATGCACATCAGAGGCATCGGGACTAAAGAAAGTAATCTCGAAAAATCCGACTCCGCCCTCTAAACTTCTTCTTCCTTGCCATTTCATACCACTCTACGGCTTCGCGTTGCTCTGCCCGTGGTGTTGGCACTTCGCCCGTTCTGGCGGTATAATCTCAGCTTCCTTCTGCAGGCAGCTTGGTCTTGGATCGTTTCATAGCCGAGATTTGTTGCTTCTTCATTTGATCGATCCACGTGTGTTTCCGTCTGCCTCGGGGTTTGGGTCCAGCAAATGGAACGTTCATTGATACTGCCTTCATAACTGGGTTCTCAGGTGGACGCCTTAGAACATGGCAATACCAATCCATACGACGATCTTCGAGCTTTTCAGTGATCGGTTGCTCGACAAACAAGCTGCCTTGGATGTAGGTACTTTTGATGCGATCCTTTTTGGTCACACCGGCTGACATCCGTAGCATTTTCATTTCGGTCGCAGTCATTTTACTCTCGTATGTCTTATACATAGTCCGGCATTCAGACCCATACATGAGTGCGGGATGTACGACCGTTTTGTACAACTTGCCTTTAAGCTTTCGTGGCAACTTCTTGTCGCAGAAGACTCCAGAGTTTTCTTGCCACTTCATCCAACTGACACTGGTGCGATGTTTGATGTCATCATCGCAGTTAGCTTCCTTGTTGATCATCGAACCCAGGTATTTGAACCTTGTACAGGACTTCAGCAGCTCTTCTTTAATGTAGATATCTGGTATCGGTCTCTCTGGATCTGAGAAAGGACAGCAAAGGTACTCCGTCTTTGCTGTGCTGATCCTCAGTCCATGATCCTCCAGTATCTTACACCACTTGGTCAGTGCAGCCTGCAAAGCAGCGATGTCTTTGCTACCCAGAACAACATCATCGGCGAAAAAAAAGGGATATTTCCAGGCCATCAGAGATGAGTGTTAATAAATAGAACATTATGATGTTGAAGAGCAAGGGACTCTATACACTGCCTTGGTGAACTCCGACTTTAACCGGAAATTCTTCAGACTCACCAGCTGTGCATCTAACTTTAGTAGTTGCCCCATCATACATGTCTTGTATCATCTTTACATATGCCTCAGGGACCTTAAGTGCTCTTAGGGCCACCCATATCAGATCACGAAGAACTCTGTCGAAGGCTTTTTCCAAATCGATGAACACAAAGTGTAAGTCCGTCCGTGCATCACGGTGCTTTTCCATCGTAACACGCATGCACTGGATAGCATGGACTGTGGACCGACCCTCCACAAAGCCGCATTGATTGTCATCCAACCGTACAATCTCTTTCAGTCGATTGCAGACAACTCGCTCGTAAGTCTTCAATGTGTGAGATGTGAACTTGATTGCCCTATAGTTGTTGAGCTTGCGTGAGTCATCCTTGTTCTTATAAAACGGGAGAAGAAAGCTCTTCCTGAAAGCGCCTGGCATCGGTTGCCCCCTTTTAATTTTGTTGAAAAGAATAGTGAGCCATCTAAGCCCGACATGCTTCATCTTCAACCAAAATTCCAAGGGTATTTTGTCCGGTCCGGCTGCCTTTCCACGTTTCATCTGCATCATTGCCTTCATCGCCTCCTCCACTGAAAAATCAGCGATATCAGTGGTGTTTGGTTCCGCAGTTTGAAAAGTTTCTCGCGGAAATTCTTCGTTCAAAAGTTCTTCGAAGTACTCACGCATTCTGCTACAGATTGCTGAGTCTTCAACCAGTAGCACTCCTTGTGAGTCTTCAACGTACTTTGGCGCCTGAATCTCTCGAGCGTTTCTTCTCCTTTGGGCTGCGACCTTATATATCCTGGCATTGTCTTTACGTTTCTCTTGCAAAGACGGTCTCTTATCCGCAGCCTGATCTTCTAGTTCTTGGTAGAACTTCTCTGCTGCAATCGCCTTTGCTTGAGCCACCTTTCGCTTTACTTCCTTTCTGCATCTATCGTATTTCTCCCGAAGTTGAACCTTCTCGGCTTCACTGCTTGTCCTGCATGTTGTCCAAGCCTTGAATGCGTTCGATTTGGCCAGCACTGCTTCTTTTGTTTCGGTATTCCACCACCATGTCTCCTTGTTCGTGTGGAGTGGGCCTTTCGAAACTCCCAGTGTCTTTTCAGCCTCACCTACTAACATCTCCTCCAAAGCATTCCACATTTGTGTTGAACTTTGCTCGTCGCAGTTGGTGTTGTGTTGAAGCCAATCCTCCATTTTAGCAATGAATGGAGTTACAACAGATTCAAAGCTTTCGTTGTTGAGATTATGCCACTTGATTTTCTCGACGGGCTTGGGGATTACTTGCGGTCTTGTTCCTCCTTTCAAAATAAATTCTGTCAGGAGCAACCGGTGCTGGGTGACCGCAGATTCACCCAAGATCACTTTGCAGTCTTTCACCCAACGTCTCATGAAATTTAGACACATATGATAGTCTATCTGCGTCGCATGAGCTCCACTGTTGTATGTGATCAGGTGCCTTTGGTTCTTAATGAACCATGTGTTGAGGATGACCAGACCGTGTGATCTACACATAGTCAGGATAGCCTCGCCTTCATCATTTCTGGCTGTAGATTGGCTACCCTTCCCACCATGACAGTCCTCGTAATCGTAGTTCGATTCCCCCACATGGCCATTTAAATCCCCTCCGCAAAAAACCAGCTCGGTATCTGGTATACTTTGGAGTAGTGTGTCAACGTCGCTCCAAAATGCCTCCTTTTCCCTTTGCTGTAAGCCCACTTGGGGGGCGTAGGCACTTATGACATTCCCCACTCGTCCGCAGATAACCAATTTGATACTCATCAAGCGGTCGCTTATCTTCGAGATACTCACGATGCTGCTAAGTAAGGCCGATGTCAGAATAACACCAACCCCGTTTCTATCATTCGAATTTCCATAATAGTACAATTTGTACTTTTTGGAATTCGTCAAAAAACGGGCTCGGTCGACTTGGTCGTTTCGCCACTTGGTCTCCTGCACGCACATAATGTCTATCCTTCTCCGTTTCATGACGTCCTCCAGTTCTTCGCTCTTTCCCGTCATGGATCCGACATTCCAGCTTGCAACCCTCAGCTTCTCTATACTGTACATGGACTGCCTCATAGCGCCCGCCCCCGGAATCCGTCGGGCTCTGACTCGAACAATGTTCGCACTGGCACGAACAATGTTCGCACTGGCTCGAACAATGTTCGCCCTGGGATCACTCAACTGTGCATCTGAAGTAGTGCCCAGCGGGGTAGTGCTTCTAGCGAATTCTACCATAAGGCCTTACGTCCATTCTTTTACACCTATCTGGAGAAAGGTGGAGTTGGGTGGCACCAGTATGCGGAAAATAAATTTATATGGACTTTCCTTTTACATCCGGCGGTGGTCTCCAAACCCGGCAACCCACTCACACACACCGACCTGTGGGAGGTCTTAAAGATGTCGAATAGTGCCGCAGGCTCATCTAGGGGTGTTATTATTGCCTGCACGTGATCGGTCCTTTTAGTCGCCTCTTACGATATCAAGGTAGGACTCACCTAGGGGTGCATATTCTAAACCCGTCATCCCACTCCGCCCTCTACACTCAACAAGGGAAATGGTTAGACTGAAGGAAGTACACAAACAGTGGAATTACTCCTTCAAACGCACTTCCCGGACTGTGAAAAACCACCCACCCTACAGCAGACAACAACGGTGACGGCTAACTCACGCAGCAGCAATATTCCAGAGCCCTTCACGGTCAGGAAAGTAAAATGAGCCATTAATTCTTTTGACCCATACAAATTATCCGGACCCAATGAAATCATATCTGCAATGCTGCAAAAAACTATCAACTCTACAGCAGTCTGGATTGTGGCCATCTACAAAGGCTGCATTAGAATGGGCTATGTATCTCACGCCTGGCGAGAGCCAAGTATTGTGTTCGTACCCAAAGCTGGCAAAAGCAGTTCTGATAGGATAAGATAAGATAAGGCCTATCAATGTCACATACTTCATGCTGAAAACCATGGAGAAAATACAGTATGGTCACATTAGAGAGTCGCTCAAACCTGGTTTCCTCTCTAACACGCAGCACACGTACTTAAAAGAGAAATCAGTGGAAACAGCTCTGCACGAAGTAGTTTCCACCATCGATAATTCTCTGCAATACAAGCAGTACACGCTCGGCACGTTCTTGAACATAGTCGGGGCCTTCAACAATGTCACAACCCAAGCGATCTTGGACTGTCTGTATAGGGCTGGCGTTAAAGAATCCATAAGGATCTGGATCAAAACCCTGCTATCCAACAGACTTATATTGAATTGCTACTAAAACAGCCAGAAAGGGCATGCCACAAGAAGGTGTGCTATCATCACTCCTATGGATACTAGTGGTTAACACTTTACTAAAAAGCTTGAAGCAATAGGCATACTATACGTGTGGTGGCCTACGCAGATGATATACTAATACTTGTATCCGGAAAGGACACTGGTGTTCTATCGGACCTCGCAACAATTGCCTCTAAGTAAGCTGCTAAAATGAGAAGGCAAGGTGGGTCTAAGTATGAACCCGCAAAAGACTGAGATGATCCTCTTCACACGGAAAACCAAAATTCAGGGCTATAACCTCCCGAGGACGGGTGTCACCGAGTTAACTTTGACGAGTCATGCAAAGTACTTTGGGTTGATTCTAGACAGCAAGCTAATTTGGAAGCACAACATCGAAAAACAAACCAAGAAAGCAACTATCGCTCTATACACGGCTGTTGTCAGGTCAATCTTACTATACGGAATTGTGATCTGGTCGACAGCACTTAAAATTAAAACCCATAAACAGAAAGTGGAAAGGATCCAAAGATTGAGTTGCCTGGTGCAATGAGAACCACGTCAACTAATTCCATAAACACTCTCCTAAACCTCTCCCCAATCGATATGTTCCTAATGAGCACTCTAAATATGCCCTAAGACTATGGGAAACAGGGCAATTCAGAACAAAGCCGTATGGTCATTAAAACACCAAACTGCCAGTCGCAATCACCGACTTTATTAAAGCAATGGTGGACTGCAACAAAAGCGTCTCCGTATTTAGAACTGATAGAGATTAATATACTACAGGCGAGAATGTGCCAAAGAGATCAATAAATCTCTACACTGAGGGCTCAAAGATGGAAGGGGGTGTTGAAGCGGCAATTAACTCTCCAGAACCCCTGTAAAGTCTATCCATCCGACTGCCGACCGAATGCAGTATCTTCCAGGCGGAAGTGCTAGCGATTCAAAAGCCAGCAGAGCTAGCCTCAATAACTCGCAGAAAGGCTCGGACGGCTCGGACAATCAAGCTGCTTTAAAAGCAATCCGACACCATAAGTTCAGTGCTCAGATGTCTTTCGGCTCTTTAGATGCTAGGTACTTCAAGGAGAGTAGAACTCCGATGGGTACCAGGCCATAGCGGCATCCTTGGCAACGAGATCGCGGACGGTCCTGCAAAACAGGGTACTGCTCTTGATAACGCAATGGCAATAGCAATTCATATACCAATGCAGGTATTAAGATCATAAATGGACTGTAAGATGATGCAACTGGACAATATGAATTGGAACAGAACCATCAATTCCAGGATAACGAGGGAAGTCTGGAATTCTTACAATCCAAGGAAAACAAACATACTCTTAGCACTATTCAGAGGTAAGTCTGCGATGCTAGTCGGATTACTTACTGGCCATTGCCTAATAGGGGAGCATGCCTATAGGCGAGGATTGATCACATCTAACGGCTGTAGAAACTGTCAGCTGGCTAACATTAAAGAAACTCTGGAACACCTCTTGTGTGAACGTGCAGCACTCGCAAGAACAAGACAAAAATCTCATGGTGCCTACTTCTTCCACAACTTAAAGGCGATAGCGTATAAAAAGCCTCTTGGAATTTGCGAACGGACGAAAACCTTCGATTCGAACTCAACAATGACTTAACCATATTAACTAATCCCAATACTTAGTTCCTTTGGTCCGCTGTCAATTTGTGGCATTGCTATGGACCCAAGCGGTTTATGCGGGGCTGTAAGGCCGCCACCTCACCTAACATAACAAATTTTAAAGGCAAACATCCTCAATTACCAAGTCCTTAAAATTTATTCTACCCTCACGCTTCAACCTTTAACATGTCAATTTCATAGGGCATAGGTTAATGAGATAATAATTAACCAAATTAGTTCTAGCAGAGACTTTGTTTCACAAAATGCGGACAAAATATGTACACCTATTTAACGCTATCATAACCAAACCTACCACGAGAGACGAGAGAGCACTACATCGACTAACTCCACATCCCGAGGTCCTTTGTGTGTGACAATGACTAAATTTCCAGCGGCACGTGAAGTCACACAAAGTAGTAGATTAGATACATAAGATACTCTGGGAGCTTATGGAATTCATGAGATTGTACTTGTCCAGGTGTGAGCCATTGCATGTCTCAGCAATTCAAAGTCAGTAATGGGATTCCTTGTGTGGGGAAGACAACAGATGGATGGCTAAAACGGTGATGGCGATACTGAGAGTGTTTCGAACCAGAAATACAGACATTGATTCCGAAGAATCGTTTAAGGACTTTTCGTTGTTTTAGTCGTGACATAACAACACTTACGAATGTGAAGAAAGCCTGTGCTTGAATAATTCAACGATCTCTTGAAATTATGTTAGTGAATTTATGATTACGTGATGACAATTTTTTTCCTTGTTTCCTGGATAATAATTTTGCAGTTAGAAATATACAGCGGGGACAAAAGTTTTTACTAAGCCAGCATGTGATTGGGATGGCATCCACCAGAATTTCTTTTATAGATACCAAAAATATCAGTGGATTGGAATCTTTTGGAATAAGAGATTGTAATAAAATGTAATTTTTCAACAGCTATAAAGAGCAGAGCTGGTTAATACCACTCAATTACACTAACAATTTGATCTGAGCTGCTCTGGATAAAAGGTCAGAGCAAGAATGATGCTCCGTTGAGTAGTCCGCGTTTTGGAATGCAGGCGGCGCAGGTGTCGAAGTTTCCGAACAATTTACAGTTTGGGAAGCACATAAAGCTCATTTCCAGTCAATAAAATGTTCGTTTTGTGTAATTATTTGGAATAGTAAACATACAAAATAATTTTACTGCCTAAAAGAAATTTGTCCGAGTGCATATGTACTAAGGATTTGTCGGTGGCTGTGGTCGTTCGGTCACCGCTCTACGATACTAATGTAGAGCTCGGAGTTCTAATCACGGCGCAATCAAAAACTGCCTGTGGGTACTATAGTAATAGAACTCCCACAGTGCTCCGAGCTTGTCAGTATAAAGACGGCGCGGATGCATACTAGCAGCTGCACTTCCGAAAACACTTTTGCTCTTCCATCTGTGCGCGGTTCTGGTAGAAGGCATCCATACACAATAGACGCGTTTCTTTTAACAACCATGCAGAGCAGAGCAGGTTAACACCACACAATTACACTAACAATTTGATCTGAACCGCTCTGGGTAAAAGGTTATTGGTAAAATTCTGCTTCCTTGATATTTCCTCATTTGAAATGCAGACGGCCCAGGTGTCGAAATTTTCGGGCAGTTTACAGTTTACGAAGCACTCGAAATTCATTTCCTGTCAATAAAATCTTCGTTTTGTGTAATTATATGGAAAAGTGAACATACAAAATGATTCTTCTGCCTAAAGAAATTAGTTCGATTATATCTGTACGAAAGATTTAAGTTTCCTCTTGAAATTTGAGTTGAAGTTTTAATCCTTAACTAAACTAAGACACACTGCCGGCAAAAACATGCCCCGTTTTCGTCTTCGCTACTCTGATCTGCTCTATAGCGTATTTTTGCTGCTCCTGCTCTACTCTGCTCTGCACACAAAAACACACCTAATGAGTCGAAGAAGAACCAGAGGGAGGAAAGTAAGTGTTCGCATTGAACTACTACTATACTACTAATTTGCCCTAAACCCTACTGCGGCATAGCGCGTCAACCACTCCTGGGCGCCATCGTACTCTATTCTGTGCAATGGGACGCAACTCCCCAAGAGACTTACCCAGTGCCTGACACTCCTTTGCCACAGATCGACGCCATGTGATTTTGGGACCCCCTCTTGATCAGCTTTGATTGGAAATATTATTAAAAGAGGATTCTTTTATCGTGCCGCACACTACGCTGAACTACTCAAACTTTCTGACGGTAAAGGAGTTCGATGCTGCTTCGATTGCTGTCTGATGCTGCAGCCAAACGAACTTTCAGCTCTTTTCTTTCAACAATCCGCTTCCGTGAAGCGTCGGACATCCAGGGCTTATTCCGGCAATCCCTGTTTGTTCCAAGGATGGTATCTGCGGTATTAATGTTCGCATTTTTTATGGCATCACAGTTTTCATTTATGTCACTATCTGGTTGACTAGTTATCTCAGCTGTTTTTTGCGCAAGATAATCATTATATTGTTGTAAGACAGCTGGATTTTTTAGTCCAGTGGTGTTGAATTTGCGGCGCCTGGGTCTTTCGTCGCTGGGACGCCGCACGGCTGCAATACGCAATCGAACATTAGCGATCATAAGATAATGGTCTCTTCCCATCCCAATATCGGCACCCTTCTTGTTTCGCACGTCCAGGAGGCAACTCTTGAATCTTTTACTAATGGCAAAATGGTCGATCTGATTTTGTGTTCTGCGCCGATCAACAGAGGACCAACTGATTTTGTGGTGGTCCTTATGCTCAAACATAGTACCACCGATGAAGAGACTGTGAAAGTTGCAGAACTCTACAAATCTTTCACCGTTGTCATTACGATCACCAAGACCGTGTCTCCCCATCACATGTCTGAGCCCATAGTTATCAGCGCCAACTTTCGCATTCAAATCACCCATAACCATTATAATGTCACTTCTAGGTGTTCTGCTCTGAACGGCGTTTAGTTCTTCGTAGAAGGAGTTTTTCGCCAAGACACTCTCAAGCAGTTATCTCAGCATCAAGACCAAGCTGGGTCTGTTTCGCTCCCTGGTACTGTCTGTGCTTTTGTCTGGGAGCAGTACATGCAAAGTCACCGTTAGTGTTACCAGAAAGCTGAAGTTTTCGCCGACTCATGTCTTTGCCGAATTTTAAGAATTTTCTGGCCCGAAACAACGCAGGCGAAAATGGCAGTGGATAGGTTAAACATTACGGAAGAGTGATAAATGCATTGCTTTGCATGCCGTGAAATGAAACTCCATTTCCAACCAAGGCCAACGAAGAGGGGGTCCTAGAATCACATGGCGTCGGTCTGTCGCAAAGGTGTGTGAGGTGCTGGGTAACCTCGGAATTATACTGTGCGCGAATTACGTCCACAAGTCGCAGTCAACGAAAATCAGCTGTTCAGCCTGTTATAGTCAAATCTCTTGTTCGCGTTCTTTTGACACATTTGAGCTGTGAAAAACTGGCTTTCTAACAAACTTGAAACACTTTTTTGAATCAAGAATAGATACATGCACTTTCAAGCGCATAACAGTAACTTAAACAAAACAAATGATCACCCACAGTTTTAAAACACATGCATATTGTGAATTGACACTTCGCGGCTCGTTGATTGCGACAAAGTTGCACTCGTCTCAACTTTTGGGACGTGAGCGACGTGTTGTTCGCGCACAGTATACTTATCGCCATCTGAAATACATTGGTTCAACTTTATTTGACAGCAGAAGCCGCGTTGTTCGCGCATACAATTCAGCCATGAGTCTTTTGAGGAGTTGCGCGCAGGAGTAGTTGACGCGCTATGCCCCGCTAGTGGTTAAGGCAATGTAGTATGGTTACTCTTACAGACCAGGATTTATAATAATTTCGAATGAACGTAATGGATTCGGCTTAATAAAATAAATATCTCTCCTCAAAAATGAACTTTACTTGTTTAACACTAAATTTAAGCAAGTCAGTCTTTCAGGTGACATAAATGCCACAAAAATTATTACTACATAGGAATGTTTGTGTCGTTATAAATTCTTCTAGTTTAGAATTTAAAAAGCCAACTGAAATTTACTATATAAAAGAAAAAATTTATGTTATTAATTCATTGTTAGATGCCAAATATTATCTAAAATATTCAATTCAATTCAATCTTTATTTCTTATTGTAAAATAATTTGACTAACAATTTATTTGTTTAGATACCGGCTATGGCCTTAACTCTATAATATTATATACTGAGCCAATCAGTTCAGTTAGTTTAGTTCTGGTAACTAAGTGGCACTCAATTAAGGAAAAAATATAAACTAAAACCTTATAAACAAAGAGAAAAGAACTAACAAACATAAATGATAAAATACCGTAACCTACGAATTAAGTCTAAGCTTGGATGTCTAGGATATGATTTTATTGTGCATTTTAACTATTAACTAACGATCCAATGATGTTATTATTACTATTTGAGCACGTTGCCAAAAATTTAGTTGTACTTTTGTTTACTATTTCATTGATGGTCAAAATTTTTGTCTCGTATGTAATCTATGTATTAATTGAATAGAAGAAGGGTTTATTAGTAATATGTTTCAAGATTTTGTTTTGTCTGGTTTGTAGCCTAATTTTCTTGGTTTTAGCATAAAGACCCCATACAAGTGAACCATATGCGGCTATGGGTTGAATCACCATCTTATATACAATACATTGTGACAAAAAAGTATCCGGAATAAATTTAAAAAAAAACCTGCCCGACAGAGTTGTCAATATTCTTTTTGTCGCTAAGTTGGCACAACTTTCCTCTATACTGTCACGGAGTTTGACGGTTATCTGTCATTTAGTTTGTTTACAGTACTCTATATTCTCAGTTCATCTCAAGTGTGTTATGCGATTTTTGCAATGGATGACATTATCGAACAAAAAAATTGTCTTAAATTTTGCGTTGCAATTCCGACCTCACATTCATAAAACGCATTGTGACTGGTGATAACACATGGGTTTACGAGTTTGACATGCAAACCAAACGGAATCGCGCCTTCCAACTGAGCCGAAACCGGAAAAACCACGTCAAAGTCGATCAAAAGTCTAATGTCGACAGTTTTCTTTGATTACCTTGGTGTCGTGCACTCAGAATTCTTGCCCGAAGGTTAGACGGTTAATAAAGAATATTATTTGGCGATTGAGAGAGCAAATTTGTCGAAAAAAGCCAGATTTGTGGAAAGAAAACTCTTGGATTTTGCATCACGACAACGCACCATCACATAAGGCTATCATTGTGAAGGAATTTCTGACCAAAAACTCAACAAATACCATTGAACAACCACCATATTCACCTGACATGGCTCCGTCCGACTTTTTTCTCTTCGCGAAACTGAAATTACAACTTCGAGGCACCCGCTTTCAGTCGATAGAAGACATAAAACAGAATTCGCAGAACGCACTTGAGATGAACTGACAATATCGAGTACTGTAAACAAACTAAATGACAGGTGACTGTCAAACTCCGCGACAGTATAGAGGACAGTTGTGCCAACTTAGCGACAAAAAGAATATTGACAATCCTGTCGGGCAGGCTTTTTTAAAAATTTATTCCGGATACTTTTTTGTCACAATGTATGTATAAGAAGTTTATTATCTTGAGATAATTTGGACTTCCTGTTCAGGAGTGGATATACCTATAGAGAGCAGAAAGATTTTAACATTTTCTCAGCGGTTTTTTCAACATGTAGTTGACCTGTTAATTTTTTATCGAAAACCAATCCAAGGTAAATCAGTTCCTTATTCCAAGTGATACGGTCGCCAAGAAAGTGCAGGGGTGAATTTGGTAGGTTTGTCCTTTTTCTCTTCTTAGTAAAAAAAGGCCGCTTGTGTCTTAGAAGTGTTAAGTTTAATTTTCCATCTGAAAAGAATTGGTATAAGGATTCTAACTGGGATTCAAGTTTCGATGTGATAGAGATAGGGTCGTCGTGACTACAAAATACGCAGACATCATCCGCGAAGCATGCTATTTGACAATCCCTGGTTTTTGGGATGTCGGCAGTGAATATGTTGAAAAGAACTGGACTGAGTCATGATCCCTGAGGAACACCTGATGGTATAGATTTGGTTGCTGAGTTTGATTCTCCTACTTGTACAGAGAACGTTCTATTTAACAGGAAGGACTGTATCAGTCTAATTAAATAGGAAGGGATACCAAAATTAATCAGTTTGAATAAGAGGCCATCATGCCAAACAGAGTCGAAGGCTTTTTGGATGTCCAGTGCTACTACACCTACCGATTTTTTGTCATGGAATGACTCTTTAAAGCTTCGTATACATATGAGCATCTGTGCGCGCACGAACGCTTTGCGCGCACTCATATGTGTACGGTAGGAGCATGCGTGCGCGCACAATTTTATCCGCACGAACACGATCCATTGCTAGTGGATCTCCGTGTGCGTAGAATTTCTTGTGCGCGCACAGCGTTTGTGCGCGCACGATTGCTCATATGTATACGAGGCTTAATATATGTATTTGTTAAGCCGAAAGGCTTGTTGGATGGTAGAATGCTTTTCCCTAAAGCGACACTGGATAATTATCTCAAATAAATACTATTCATAAACACATATATACTTCATGTACAATAATTTTATTTATTTTTAAAATGACTCTCAAATTTCTAATAATAGGAAGAATTAATGGTATCTAGGCATTGCATTAAATGCTTTATACCATTTGAAAATTAGGTTTTAATACAAAATGGTTCAATTACATAAATATACCAGAATACATTTTATACCATATTCGGAATATAAATTACACCAAGTCAACGTGTTTATAAACCTTTGAGGAATATAAAATTCAATAAAGTAAGGAATATTTCCTAATATGCCCGTAGGTACATATATATGTAATCATTTGCAATACTTCTGAAAGGGGGGCAAAGACCTTTTCCATAGTCCTCCGCGTGGGCGCCCCCTGGTAACGGCAGTGTATCAATTCGCTGACGGCCAATGTCTTAGCGATAAGACAGTTTGGAAAAGGCAGATAGCTGTAGCCTGAATGGCTGACGAACACCTAAGCGTCTCAGGTCTAGTAGGATGGAATGACTTGCGTAGTTGGACCTGCTACATAGTTTTGTGGGCTCCAGCACGTTTATTAAACCATCTGAAGCAGCTATCTCCTTGGCCATCCCCTGAATGGGGTTAAGCGACGTGCTGACAACTTGTCCTTGCAAAAACCACTCCATGTCAAGAAACCTGGAACAAAAGCCTCGGATTGGACGGATCAACAACGACGACCACGCAAACGGCTAAAGGATTATTCTTTCGGATCCTGGAATGTACGCTCCCTGAACAAACCGGGGGCCGAAAAGGCCCTCCTTCAACAGGTCGAAAAGTACAAACTGAGCATAACTGCAGTCCAGGAAACAGATTGGCTTGGCAGCGAGATTAATGACAAAAAATCGCAAACAATTTTTACAAGTGGCAAACCATCGGGCCGCAAGGAGTTTGGAGTAGCATTTATAGTCAACAATCACCTCAAACCGCATATTACTGACTTCAAACCCATAAATGAACGGCTGTGTGCGATTCGCATCAAGACTCGATTCTTCAAACTCTGGCTCATCAATGTGCATGCCCCCACTGAAGTTAAAGAAGAGGCAGTAAAAGACGAGCTCTACGCCTGCCTTGAAACTCTCTTCGACTCACTTCCAACAAACGACGTCAAATTGCTGCTGGGAGACTTTAACGCGAAAGTCGGAAATGAAAGTTGGCACCGGGGGACCACTGGAGGCCACAGCCTCCATGAAGAATGTAACGATAACGGCCAGCGACTTACCGACTTCGCCTGCAGCAGGAATCTAGTCGTAAGCTCTACGTGTTTCCCGCATCGACGCATTCACAATCAGACCTGGAAGTCTCCAGACGCACATACCGTCAACCAAATTGACCACGTCCTCATTTGCAGGAGATGGGCGTCTAGTGTCATGGATGTCCGCTCCTATCGAGGAGCAAGCTGCGACTCAGATCATCACTTGGTGAAGACGACCTACAGATGTAGAATTTCCTCAGTGCACCAATCAAGAATCAGCCCTCCCAAAATCTTTACGGTTGATAAGCTTTTGAGTGATGCTACAGCGGTGGCGTATACTACCGCCCTTGAGGAAAAACTATCACCTATGCTACACAACATCAGCAACACAGGCGTCCTGGGAAGAACTCAAGGGTACCATCAAGGATGTCGCAGAGAAGGTCGTGGGATATAAAGCCCGGCGAGCGCGAAATGACTGGTTCGACGAAGAATGCAAAAATTCACTTGACGCGAAAAACGAGGCCTACAGACAATGGGTTCAACGAGGAACCAAAGCCAGAAGAGAAAAATATGACGAGCTACGGCGAATATCGAATAGAATAATTAGACGTAGGAAACGTAAATACTTTGACGAGCAGTTGCTGAACATAAACGAAAACTTAGCTAATAGGAACACCATACAAGCGTACAAACTAGTAAATACAATTAAGAACGGCTACCAACCCAGGACTAGCCTTTGTAAGGACAAGGATGGAAACATCATCAGCGACACCGATGGTATTAACAAACGATGGGCCTCTTATTTTGAAGAGCTTCTAAACCGACTATCTAACATCCCCACACAGGAAGCTCTCGATGATATTGTTGATCTAGGCCCACCCATTCAACCCCCGACAGTAGAGGAAGTTGATCTCGCCTTGCGGTCACTAAAACGAAATAAAGCGCCGGGCGCTGACGAGATCCCAGCTGAACTGCTAAGATTCGGTGGAACGAGTCTAGTTGATGCCATACATCAATTACTCCTGCGAGTATGGGAGAACGAGGAGATCCCAGACGATTGGCGCAGAAGCATCATCTGTCCAATTCATAAAAAGGGAGATAAATTGCGGTGTGAGAATTACAGGGGCATCTCACTAGTTTGTACGTCCTATAAAATTTTGACGAAAATTCTGGAAAATAGAATAAAACCGTACGCAGAACGAGTCATTGGCGAATATCAAAGCGGTTTCAGACCTGGTCGCTCCACAACCGATCAGCTCTTCTCAGTCAAACTGATACTCCAGAGGTGCTGGGAATACAACGTAAACGTATACCAAATCTTGTCGACTTCAAGCAGGCATACGACAGTATCGATCGTGGAGTACTGTACAACATCATGCTGCAATTTGGTATACCAGCAAAATTAGTGCGACTGACAAAGATGACGATGACCAACTCCGTCTCACAAGTCAGGATCCAGAATAGACTTACTGATCTATTTGAAACACGCACTGGTTTGAAACAGGGCGATGGACTGGCACCGACGCTCTTCAACCTAGCATTGGAATACGTTGTTCGGGCCATGAATATGGACAACAGCAAGACGCTACTCATCAAGTCGACACAATTAGCAGCGTACGCCGACGACATCAACATCATGTCCCGAAGATTGGCTGACGCAGAAGAACTTCTGCATACGCTCGATACCGCTGCAAAGGAAGTTGGATTACGTATTAACGAGGGTAAAACTAAAATAATGATGCAATCGGTGACAAGGACACCTGCACAACCGAGCATCAATGTGAGGGACCTCAACATCGAGTTCGTGAACAACTTCATTTACCTGGGTTTCAACCTGTCAAGGGATGCCAACGAAACTGACGAAATCAAGCGACGGATACAGTTAGCTAATAAGACTTTTTTCTCGGTTCTCCCCATAATGAAATCGAAGCACGTGCACAGAGACACGAAACTCCGCGTGTACAAAACCGTTATACGACCAGTGCTATGCTATGGCTGCGAAGCATGGACCCTAACTCAAGCCTCCGAAAACATGCTAGACACTTTTGAACGTAACCCCTAGTCCACACTCATAGACAAGTTCCGCAACTCGTGTCTATAGACAGGGTTCTGCGATTTTTTAGAGACAAATCGGGAACAATTCGAGTGTTCTGCAACTGCATGTACATGTCTATGAGTTGTCTATCGTGTGTCTATGAGTTCCCATCAAGAATGGAAAACTTGAGACATTTTGTGCAACATTTCGTCGTTTTCGCAAGAGCATATAGCGTGCGGTTAGATAATTATCGTTTATTTGAGTATTTTTGAAATGTGGACAACAGAGAAAACGGGTTCTAAGCTCCTACCACCTAAAGCGGAAATGGACTACCTCTAGCGGAAATGCAATTTTAAGAATTCAATAAATTCAATAGGGAGAATTCTCCTAATATTCGCGAAACAGGAATGTTCCGAGAAAACATATCAACTCTTTTATATTTTCTAACTTTGATAAATGTTTTCACTAAAATTATCACTTTTTTATTATTTGTACTTACGAAGTAGCACGAAGTTTTTTAACGAAGATATTATGGCTTCACAAACTTCCGGGACAAACGATGATATCGTCTGCTGGGAAACCCTGAATGTATACATAAGGCTAGTAAATGAATCACCACTCGCCAGATAACGAAGCGTTACCAACTGAGGGCAGGTGGAATGCTTTCTCTAAATCTTGTGTCTTGTATTGAAATTTTACTTCAAACCATTTGTAGCAATACCTCAAAATCCGTAGCGGTTAATGTGGAAAAATTTTGGAAGCCTAAGCCATCTTCCAATTTCAGCTTTTCTAATAGATTAAGCCTGAATTTAGGACCATCTAAAATACAAACAAGGTCAATATAAACATACGTTTGCGGGCTTTCTTCCCTTTTTCATTAGCAAAGATAAAGGCTACACAAGCAGCAATTCCACAGGCCGCTATTTCAGTTGCCAAGTCTCTCAGAAACTAAATGTAGATGTGGACGAGCAACAAAGTCCATAAAAATCTTCCGAATTGTTCGCGATTGTCTAAATACAAAATTCCCGATTTGTCTATAGACAATCGCACGATTTTGTCTATGAGTGTAGACTAGGGGTAAGGTTCTACGGCGAATTTTCGGGGCTGTTTGCGATCGAGATGGATGGCGCATCCGGTACAACCAAGAGTTGTATGAACTGTACGATGAGCTGCAAGTCTCGAAAATCGTCAAACTATAACGACTTCAATGGGCAGGGCATGTACAAAGAATGGACGATAATCGCATGCCTAAGAGAGTCATGAATGCAGAACGAGTCGACGGAGCGAGACTGCGAGGACGACCGAGATCTCGTTGGGAGAGCTCAGTAGGTGTGGACGCCGCACAGCTGCTGGACTTCCAAAATTGGAGGACGCGGTCACGTGACCGAGATAATTGGAGGACAATGATCCAGGCGGCCAAGGCCCGACGTCAGGCTGTCGCGCCACGATGATGATGATGATAATACTTCTGAAAAATTAAATTAGAATACTTTTCTGGTGTGGTCAAATATGTAATACAAAAAGTATTAAGAAATATTCCAAAATTTTCAACCGTGGAATATCTTTTGCATTTCGCGCCGTCTCTATACTGACAAGCTCGGAGTGCCGTGAGAGTTGTATTACTACCTACAGTCAGTTTTTTTTTCTATTATCGCGTCAAGGATCGAACCTCCGTTCTCTAGATCGTAGAACGGTAACCGAACGAACACGGCCACCGAGCGCGTGCTAATTATTAATCTTTGATACCACAAAAATTACATTTGGTAAATAGATAGTGAAATGTCATTTAGATTCCGTTCCGGAAAGATAAACAAAAGACGGATATAAGCTTATCTACCGCCTGCATATACTCTGGTCTGATTGGACTAATTATGTCCATAACTAGTCAAGATACTGATTAGAAAGTGTAATCAAATCATCCCATATGGCTTTTCGTTTATTAAGTTATTAATGCCGAATGATAAGCAGATATACATTTTTCCATCATATTACAGAGCATAATTAGAAATGTTGAATAATGTATGCTAATGTGTGTTATGTTATGAAACTTGGTTCTCTTGGTTTGAAATGCATTTGCATTCTAGTAATCTTACCGAGGAAATATGAATAAGTTTTCGGCTTGTAGTAGAAGTGGTTGGACTGAAAACTAACAATACAACCCAGCTGACGAGTATAATTCGAGTGAAAAAATTCAGGAATTTTAACACTTGGTGCCATTTGTTGGTTTGTACTAAGTGTGCATATTATACTAAAAGCATCAGTCTGTGGGGTGTGAGCTTGCTCGGGGAAAAACAAACGAGCTATTGGCAAAGGGTGTTTTTCAAGTGA
Organism: Chloromyia formosa; assembly: GCA_964017055.1. Classification (NCBI taxonomy): domain Eukaryota; kingdom Metazoa; phylum Arthropoda; class Insecta; order Diptera; family Stratiomyidae; genus Chloromyia; species Chloromyia formosa. Next base: position 63,007,597 of record OZ024817.1, read on the forward strand.
GATTATCTTCTCTCACTTGTCGTAACCCCTTGTGGGGCATAGCGCGTCAACTGTTCCATGTGGCCCAGTTGGCGTTTTGACGGCATAAACTGGTTTCGAAGCATGCCAGCATGCACCTCCTGCACATCCATGGCCACGAACGTCGTCGTGGACAGGATTCGAACCCGAAACGCCGGTATTCAAACATGAGACTGATGCCTCAAGACACTGCGCTACCGGTCGCCCCAGAGATTATCTTAAAAACTATTTAAGTTACGGTGAAAATGGTTACGGTGAAAATAGAACATTTTGTTTGTACACTACACTCGATAGATACACAGAGGAACGCGTCTAATAACAAATTAATTTCGATAGTACAACAAATTTACAGATTTCGCTAGTCAGAAATGATGAAGTACATTGAAAATGCATTAATTTTATTGTTAGTACACAATTATATCTCTATCTCAAATTAAAGCTTACTAAGTCATCACCAATGTCGTTCTTAAGGAAAGTACTAAGCTCCGTTTTTCGTGCGAAATCTCATACAAAAACTGTCAAAACTCCGGTTTGCACAAAAATTTTCGCTCTTCTCGGTACTCAGCTCTTCTCACGAAAACCTCATACACAGAATAAAGAGTCCAGTCTGTTGTGGGCAATTTCCACGCGAAAACAATTACTTTGCATTTTATTTAGTGTGGAAACCGGTCATTATCATTACAATGGTGATCGCTTCTTTTTGAGTCAGAAGGGGAAATTCAAGTGTAGTGCAGATCAACGCGGATATGTGCTGTGTGCAAGTCGACACTGTCTCTTTTTCGTGGGAGAGATAAGTGCATCATTTTTGCACGAAAAGGTTAGTACCAGCCTTTACGGCCTCTATTGCTAGACACGGCTGTGCGACCATCGTTCGCACCTAGCAATCAAGCGACCAGCGCGCAATATTTGCGTGTATTTTATATGAAAGCGTTTTGCTAGAAGCTACTGCGGATAACGACGGCAACGCACGATCGCAAGCTATGAGCGATCGCATGGCAACAGGGGTTGTAGCTGTGCAATGAAGTCTTTTTGCGCGAGGATGTTTGAGCACGGCGTCTACGATTTGCACCTGCGCATTGTACTATTTTTGTATGTATATGAGGCGAATATTGCTCACCCCAGAATGGCAACCCTCTTTTCAAGGGAAATACTCTGTTGATTTGGTTGGCTCGAACTACAAGGTAATTTTGAGTCACTGATTCTAATTTGATTTGAAGTAAACAAAAATTGGGTTTACCCACCCCAGAAGGGCAACACTGTTTCACTGGAAATACTTCGTTACAAAGAAGGCATATTTATAACCAAAGGATTCATAATGCCTTCAACAGTAGTGTGGTGGATTCGCCTCAACACCACCAGTCATATTATATACCCATCCTGCCTATACTCGTTTACCACTTCATAGCCAAGAATGTCCTGTTTTCCTCACCAAACACCAAACAAAACGCCGTCAACATTAGTAAATATATCTAGTACATTCGCCTTTGGACATACATATATAGTAGTTAGATAAGCTGTCCTTCATCACATATCAAAAGTGTATCTAATTAGCTTTGAATATAACTCGTCAGATGACACTTATGTATCAGTACTAACAGTTGAATAACAAAAGTGACACAACTCAAAATAATTCACTCCTATCTGAGCTCAGCGAACAACAAAACCGTCACATCTTAAAAAGGACGCCTTTTCAAGGCTTGGCTTCAAAATATGCAAAATTAATATTAAATATTTAACTTTTTTTAGTGCCTATAAATATAGCGCAAATGATTGGTTATGTCATTGTTTTTCGTTGAACTCACTAATAGGTTTTTTATTTTACATTTTTCTCGAAATGATATTTTTTACTTGTGTCACTTTAGAAATAGGTGTGCGATATATTGAGTTTAATTTTTTTAAGGCGGTAAGGGCCTGGCTGTGGGGGCTCGTACTGATCAACTTCTTCATGGATAATTTCCGCATCGTATGCAAATAAATACCTAGAAATAGTTTTGCAGAGATACTGGCAGCACCAGCAAGGATTTACTGGCAAAAAGAAGGCTCCATTCGCAGTTGTAGGGTTGCTAGTAAAAAAAAAACCGACTTCTATCATAACTCACCTTCCCGCATTAGACAAGAGATAAAAACTTGCACCACGAATATAACAAATGTATCTGAGCCGCAGATGAAAATCTTGTTCATCATCATCATCATCGTGGCGCGACAGCCCGACGTCGGGCCTTGGCCGCCTGGATCATTGTCCTCCAATTATCTCGGTCACGTGACCGCGTCCTCCAATTTTGGGAGCCCAGCAGCTGCGCGGCGTCCACACCTACTGAGCTCTCCCAACGAGATCTCGGTCGTCCTCGCAGTCTCGCTCCGTCGACTCGTTCTGCATTCATTACTCTCTTAGGCATGCGATCATCGTCCATTCTTTGTACATGCCCTGCCCATTGAAGTCGTTGTAGTTTGACGATTTTCGAGACTTGCAGCTCATCGTACATTTCATACAACTCATGGTTGTACCGGATGCGCCATCCATCTCGATCGCAGACAGCCCCGAAAATTTGCCGTAGAACCTTACGTTCGAAAGTGTCTAGCATGTTTTCGGAGGCTTGAGTTAGGGTCTGTGCTTCGCAGCCATAGCATAGCACTGGTCGTATAATGGTTTTGTACACGCGGAGCTTCGTGTTTCTGTGCACATGCTTCGCTTTCATTATGGGGAGAACCGAGAAAAAAGTCTTATTAGCTAACTGTATCCGTCGCTTGATTTCGTCAGTTTCGTTGGCGTCCCTTGACAGGTTGCAACCCAGGTAGATGAAGTTGTTCACGAACTCGATGTTGAGGTCCCCCACGTTGATGCTCGGTTGTGCAGGTGTCCTTGTCACCGATTGCATCATTATTTTAGTTTTACCCTCGTTAATACGTAATCCAACTTCTTTTGCAGCGGTATCGAGCGTATGCAGAAGTTCTTCTGCGTCAGCCAATCTTCGGGACATGATGTTGATGTCGTCGGCGTACGCTGCTAATTGTGTCGACTTGATGAGTAGCGTCTTGCTGTTGTCCATATTCATGGCCCGAATAACGTATTCCAGTGCTAGGTTGAAGAGCGTCGGTGCCAGTCCATCGCCCTGTTTCAAACCAGTGCGTGTTTCAAATAGATCAGTAAGTCTATTCTGGATCCTGACTTGTGAGACGGAGTTGGTCATCGTCATCTTTGTCAGTCGCACTAATTTTGCTGGTATACCAAATTGCAGCATGATGTTGTACAGTACTCCACGATCGATACTGTCGTATGCCTGCTTGAAGTCGACAAAGATTTGGTATACGTTTACGTTGTATTCCCAGCACCTCTGGAGTATCAGTTTGACTGAGAAGAGCTGATCGGTTGTGGAGCGACCAGGTCTGAAACCGCTTTGATATTCGCCAATGACTCGTTCTGCGTACGGTTTTATTCTATTTTCCAGAATTTTCGTCAAAATTTTATAGGACGTACAAACTAGTGAGATGCCCCTGTAATTCTCACACCGCAATTTATCTCCCTTTTTATGAATTGGACAGATGATGCTTCTGCGCCAATCGTCTGGGATCTCCTCGTTCTCCCATACTCGCAGGAGTAATTGATGTATGGCATCAACTAGACTCGTTCCACCGAATCTTAGCAGTTCAGCTGGGATCTCGTCAGCGCCCGGCGCTTTATTTCGTTTTAGTGACCGCAACGCGAGATCAACTTCCTCTACTGTCGGGGGTTGAATGGGTGGGCCTAGATCAACAATATCATCGAGAGCTTCCTGTGTGGGGATGTTAGATGGTCGGTTTAGAAGCTCTTCAAAATAAGAGGCCCATCGTTTGTTAATACCATCGGTGTCGCTGATGATGTTTCCATCCTTGTCCTTACAAAGGCTAGTCCTGGGTTGGTAGCCGTTCTTAATTGTATTTACTAGTTTGTACGCTTGTCTGGTGTTCCTATTAGCTAAGTTTTCGTTTATGTTCAGCAACTGCTCGTCAAAGTATTTACGTTTCTTACGTCTAATTATTCTATTCGATATTCGCCGTAGCTCGTCATATTTTTCTCTTCTGGCTCTGGTTCCTCGTTGAATCCATTGTCTGTAGGCCTCGTTTTTCGCGTCAAGTGAGTTTTTGCATTCTTCGTCGAACCAGTCATTTCGCGCTCGCCGGGCTTTATATCCCACGACCTTCTCTGCGACATCCTTGATGGTACCCTTGAGTTCTTCCCAGAACCCATGGACGCCTGTGTTGCTGATGTTGTGTAGCATAGGTGATAGTTCTTCCTCAAGGGCGGTAGTATACGCCACCGCTGTAGCATCACTCAAGAGCTTATCAACCGCAAAGATTTTGGGAGGGCTGATTCTTGACTGGTGCACTGAGGTCGTAGGTCGTCTTCACCAAGTGATGATCTGAGTCGCAGTTTGCTCCTCGATAGGAGCGGACATCCATGACACTAGACGCCCATCTCCTGCAAATGAGGACGTGGTCAATTTGGTTGACGGTATGTGCGTCTGGAGACTTCCAGGTCTGCTTGTGAATGCGTCGATGCGGGAAACACGTAGAGCTTACGACTAGATTCCTGCTGCAGGCGAAGTCGATAAGTCGCTGGCCGTTATCGTTACATTCTTCATGGAGGCTGTGGCCTCCAGAGGTCCCCCGATGCCAACTTTCATTCCCGACTTTCGCGTTAAAGTCTCGCAGCAGCAATTTGACGTCGTTTGTTGGAAGTGAGTCGAAGAGAGTTTCAAGGCGGGCGTAGAACTCGTCTTTTACTGCGTCTTCTTTAACTTCAGTGGGGGCATGCACATTGATGAGCCAGAGATTGAAGAATCGAGTCTTGATGCGAATCGCACACAGCCGTTCATTTATGGGTTTGAAGTCAGTAATATGCGGTTTGAGGTGATTGTCCACTATAAATGCTACTCCAAACTCCTTGCACCCGATGGTTTGCCACTTGTAAAAATTGTGTGCGATTTCTTGTCATTAATCTCGCTGCCAAGCCAATTTGTTTCCTGGACTGCAGTAATGCTCAGTTTGTACTTTTCGACCTGTTGAAGGAGGGCCTTCTCGGCCCCTGGTTTGTTCAGGGAGCGTACATTCCAGGATCCGAAAGAATAATCCTTTATTCGTTTGCGTGGTCGTCGTTGTTGATCCGTCCAATCCGAGGCTTTTGTTCCAGGTTTCTTGACATGGAGTGGTTTTTACAAGGACGAGTTGTCAGCACGTCGCTTAACCCCATTCAGGGGATATCCTCGGAGATAGCTGCTTCAGATGGTTTAATAAACGTGCTGGAGCCCACACAACTATGTAGCAGGTCCAACTACGCAAGTCATTCCATCCTACTAGACCTGAGACGCTTAGGTGTTTGTCAGCCATTCAGGCTACAGCTATCTGCCTTTTCCAAACTGTCTTATCGCTAAGACATTGGCCGTCAGCGAATTGATACACTGCCGTTACCAGGGGGCGCCCACGCGGAGGACTATGGAAAAGGTCTTTGCCCCTTTGTGAAAATCTTGTTCATGCTTCTTGGAAAATGCTTTTCATTTTCACAACAACAAAATGAATGACCATTTAATATAGATAATACTTTTGTTTTATATGTACTCCACTCCATTCAGGACTTCAAACAACTAGGTCTGGGGCACTGTAAAAGCTTATATCCGTATAAATATTAAAGCGTATGTGGATGGTTACTAATCAAATTACACTTCTGCCAGTTTGCCATTTCCAGTTCTCTGTTTGAAAGCGTGAAAAATGGTCATCATAAGAATGGATACTACCAATAAAGTTGCACTTTTGACATGATGCTCTAAATGAGATCTATTTAGCAGATAAACCCCATCCACGGTATACGTTGGAATGGACTGAGACTCAAACAAACGTCACTTAGAAAGATGCATCACAATGGCTGGAAAATATTCCCGACAGTGAGCTTAAACTTTTCCATTTAATTAAACAACATCCAGAAAAAGGACGGTGGAGTGAATGTAGTGCAAAAATTAAAAGGCGAACTGTATTGTCTGTGTCGTCACTACTCTGGCACTTGAACTATGCATTTTGAAGTCAATGAAGTAGTCAATTCTAAGAATTGCTTTCATTTTGGCATGGACTTCATACTTTCCAAAAACAGGAAATGCTTTAGAATTGAATAATTTCTAATTGCAGAGAATTGTTTTGGTTTTTGGACAATCTTAAAATATTCAATATCTCTTCGCAGATTTACAACATATATTCCTCATCCTTTGTATGTACTTTGAAGTCATGTCCTCTACAGAGTAGTCAAGGAACTCCACATTCTACTAGACTAGATTTTTTGCTTATATATAATTTAAGAATAATCCGTCGCATGTTTAAATTTGAATATTTTGCTCAACCTTTCTGCTCAGAAAGCGTCCTTAATCAAGTTGACCTTGTCCTGCTCATAATTTCAGGTGATAAAATTATGTAAATGGAATTAATACTGTTTTTCTTTCGAGAAGAACTTAATAATGTTATTCAGTGGTTAGAACTTTTTAGAAAATTCAAATGGTGGTGGTTTTTAGAAAGACAAGCAGTTCATGTGGACGGCTGTAAATAAAATATAATGTGTGGTACAAAGGAAGAACGTTTTTAGGAATGACTACTACTTAGCCGTAAAGAGCTCTGAGCCACCAGGTTTGACTCCTAAAGACTTACCAAAGTCAAGGTTATACGCTTGTACAGCTTTTTTAGCGAATGAAAGCTTTATAAATGAAAATGATTCTAAGCAGAATCATCGTGAACGTTATAAAATCTTAATTGAAATAATTTTTCTATAGAAAGTACAATACTACATATGTAGTACGTACTACCAATTTGCACGACATGAATGCAATTCAATTAGTCCAGGCTACAAGCGAAAAATAGGAAAAAAAATCGTATAATTTTGAAATTTTGTAGAATTGTTGAGGGGAGTCCTGGTGGCAAAAGCTGAAAAATAGGAAAAATTTAAATCTAGGCTAGTAATAAGTTCTAGAAGGTACAGATTGTGTGATTTGTATTTGCATCAGAACCGATCAGTATGGGCAGTTTCTGCCCCTGCAGTAATCGTGAGCCTACGTAGCTCCGAAAATGCGTTGTCAGTGTCTCCGGGAAGGTAGGTCCATGCGATAACATAAGTTCTGGTACTTTACTGCAACTGGTCGAACCAATAGCTACTGCTACTAGGTCACAGCTAGTGAAATATGAAAGACAGATGTGTTTAATGGTATTCTTTAAGATGATACAGGCTCTTGGTCGGATAGTTCCAGAGTCGTAAATTAACCCTAGTCGTACGGGTATAACTTTATTCCTATTTCTACCGAAACGGGTACACCTGTACCCAACCTCTGATTACCGCTAGAATAGAAAAGGAGGAGGAGGAGGAGGAAAAGGAAGAAATGATTAACTATTACAATCAAACGAAAGGAGGCGTTGACATAATGGACCGAATGTTGCGTAATTACACCACTAAACGTAAAACAAATCGCTGGCCACTGGCTGTATTTTTCAATATGATAGACGTAATGGCTCTTGCTGCTTCGATCGTATTCCAAGAATTGCACTCTGATTCCACAAAAGATCACCGCCGAAAGTTTTTGAAAGTCCTTTCGCATGAATTAGCTATAACTAACATAACCCAACGATCGAAAATTCCACGGGTAATAAAATAATAATAATGAATGGGTACAGGTGTACCCGTGCCGGTAAAATTGGTATACCATCATTTTTATTTTTATTTTTTTATTTAAAGACAACCGATGCAAAAACTCAAAAACTAGTTGAAATAGTTCAAAACCGTCTAATAAAAGATGTCAGGTAGAACCAAGCTAATTGCTTTGGAAATCTTGGAGACATGACACTTTAAATTCTAAAAGGTACACCTGTACCCGTGTCAGTACGACTAGGGTTAAGGTGGTGTTACTTACAATAAGTCCTTTTAATTACTCCTTCGACCTACCATTGTTCTTGAATGAAAGTCCCTAGGTCCTCTTTAATCAACCTAGCTATTAAAATATCCAAGGCATTTTCGGCGTGATGTAAATTAATTTGGATCACACCAGCACACGGATCAGAGGGCTTTCTCATCATCGGAATTCAGTTCATACCCGAGTTCATCATCGGAACTTGAATGAATAGACTCCGTCTCCAAGGGATGTTTAACAATTGTTGAGGTTATAGCAGCATTGCTACTTATCCACTCTCTGCCTGTACCAGGCTGCGGTTCAGCAGGAATAGATGCCGTTAGCTTGGATTTGTATTAAATAGGAACAGCGGGTGTGGCCTTCGTTTATCCATACTCCTTGTTATTGCTGATGTGGGAGACGGTTGGGGGCGGATATGGCCACCACACGCTCAGCGTCCTTCTGGTTGCAGATGCGATAATTTATCCCGTGAGGTATCACAAAGGACCCAGACGTGGTCTATGTGTGTCGTGGTTATCACGGCAGCCCTCTAACCTAACCTAACCTACACATGCGAACATTGAAATTTCTTAACTTGTGGGATAGACAGAAGTTGCCTTGCCTAACTATGACCATAGACCGGGTGTCTACTGAGGCGACCACTGAGAAGCCATCTCTTTCCTTAGCCTCTCATATGATCCTCCAGTTTTCTACTTATAGATTTCATCTACCGAGAAAGTTGGTGGCCTCCTCCGCCGTCGATTGGCCACCTTTGCGGAAGAAAATACTTACCACCCTGTGGCGGGGCTCTCATCCGCCGTAGCCACATGAAGCGATGCGGTTTCAGTGAGGCTACGAGGGAGATGACCCATTCTGTTTTCTTGGAATTACCGTATTCGATCGTGATGTACTCTGGCTTGAAGCGAATGCCTCCAAACTCGGGGTTGGCGGTCTCTTCGTCAAGCACTTTATCCATTATCTACTGTTCAGGTATTAGAGCTGTGACGGGGAAGTTAAGTGGGAGAACAGCCACTCGGTTTTACGTAGGACGCGCACGCCTCGCTGCCTGCTACTCTGTGAACAGTTGCGGGGCCCCCTTGCGATTGCAGCGGAGGCAAGCTTTTAACCCTTGGCGCACTGCTGATGTTGCCCCTCTTGGTTGGAAGTTTACGTGTTTAATTCTCAGGTTGAGTGCGAGAGTGATGTATAGGGTAGTGCTACCAGCCTGATGTGCTGATGATTTAGTGGAAAATGCCCTGCGTGGTTTGGTAGCAGGATTCTTTGAGGTTTCTACCTCCGGTGATTGTTCCACCACCTTGTGCTTTTTGTGGACAGAATCATTGTTTCCTCCATCGACCTTTGCCTTTTAGAGGAATCACGCCTGATCAGTGATTCAGGAAGAGACTTTAAAGCTAGATTCCTTGCTTCTTCAAGAGTATCTTACATATGTACCTCCTAGTAGTCGCAAAACATTGTCCTTTTGTGAGTGGGTCGCGAGCGCACCTTGGAAAGTCAGCTGGGCATTGGCCATGACCATGCGCTTGTCACACTCACGCGAAGTTAGCGCGAAGAGCGCAGATTGTTGTGATTACTACGCAACCGTTCCATTACTCACGGACACATACGACTCCAGACATCCACCGCGCCGTGTTATTGTGGCGAGTAGCAGGCAGGTGTTGCTCAACAAATGTTTGAAGCATGTGTAACGGACGGTTTGGTGGGCATCCGAAGATGTCCGTGGGGACGGAGCCTTAGGTAGCATAATGACCGTGAAGGTCCAGCCGTGCCATCTGGCGAAGAAAAGGCCACTCAACGAGCTAAGCACTGGCCTATGTTTACTGTATCTCAGTTGGGAGACGTGGGCGGGGTTTTCGCTCGTTGCCCCTGTCCTTTACGTATTAATAAAAAATTCATAGGCCTGGGGAAGACAACACAAACACGGGTGGCGAAAATGGGGAATAAAAAAAAATGGGGCGATAAGGATGGAATGGTTGGCGGACGCCGCAGATGCCCTCGCGCTAGCATCGGGATCAGGGTGTAATAGGCCTCTGGTTTCGTTGCACCGACAGATCATTACTCATCAAGTGCTGCCATTGTTCTGCCGGTGGAAGCAACACTACCAGACCATAATATGATTCGATACAGGTGGTTCATTACAGGGCAGCTTCTACTTCGAGGCCTGCAAAGTAGTATCCGTAGAAGCTGAGGACAGAGTGTGCTGCGAAAAAACGAATTGGGCGGCTGAGCTAGCCGGCAACCATTGTAGAGGAGAAAAATAGTAAAGAGAAAAAAAAATACTGCATTTTCCATCACCCAGATGAGCAACAGGCTACAGAGAATGCTGGGGCCAACAGAGGCACAACACTGCATTCCTTGCCGTAATGCACTCATACATAGACTCTGTAAACTGCTGACTGCCCAGCCGGGACAGAACTTCGTATACAGCCTGTAGGACACTGCAAAAGTCGGTAAGACGGAATGATAGGCTAACCCCCATCATCATCATCGTGGCGCGACAGCCCGACGTCGGGCCTTGGCCGCCTGGATCATTGTCCTCCAATTATCTCGGTCACGTGACCACGTCCTCCAATTTTGGGAGCCCAGCAGCTGCGCGGCGTCCACACCTACTGAGCTCTCCCAACGAGATCTCGGTCGTCCTCGCAGTCTCGCTCCGTCGACTCGTTCTGCATTCATTACTCCCTTAGGCATGCGATCATCGTCCATTCTTTGTACATGCCCTGCCCATTGAAGTCGTTGTAGTTTGACGATTTTCGAGACTTGCAGCTCATCATACATTTCATACAACTCATGGTTGTACCGGATGCGCCATCCATCTCGATCGCAAACAGCCCCGAAAATTCGCCGTAGAACCTTACGTTCAAAAGTGTCTAGCATGTTTTCGGAGGCTTAAGTTAGGGTCCATGCTTCGCAGCCATAGCATAGCACTGGTCGTATAATGGTTTTGTACACGCGGAGCTTCGTGTTTCTGTGCACGTGCTTCGATTTCATTATGGGGAGAACCGAGAAAAAAGTCTTATTAGCTAACTGTATCCGTCGCTTGATTTCGTCAGTTTCGTTGGCGTCCCTTGACAAGTTGCAACCCAGGTAACTGAAGTTGTTCACGAACTCGATGTTGAGGTCCCCCACATTGATGCTTGGTTGTGTAGGTGTCCTTGTCACCGATTGCATCATTATTTTAGTTTTACCCTCGTTAATACGTAATCCAACTTCCTTTGCAGCGGTATCGAGCGTATGCAGAAGTTCTTCTGCGTCAGCCAATCTTCAGGACATGATGTTGATGTCGTCGGCGTACGCTGCTAATTGTGTCGACTTGATGAGTAGCGTCTTGCTGTTGTCCATATTCATGGCCCGAATAACGTGTTCCAGTGCTAGGTTGAAGAGCGTCGGTGCCAGTCCATCGCCCTGTTTCAAACCAGTGCGTGTTTCAAATAGATCAGTAAGTCTATTCTGGATCCTGACTTGTGAGACGGAGTTGGTCATCGTCATCTTTGTCAGTCGCACTAATTTTGCTGGTATACCAAATTGCAGCATGATGTTGTTCAGTACTCCACGATCGATACTGTCGTATGCCTGCTTGAAGTCGACAAAGATTTGGTATACCGTTTACGTTGTATTCCCAGCACCTCTGGAGTATCAGTTTGACTGAGAAGAGCTGATCGGTTGTGGAGCGACCAGGTCTGAAACCGCTTTGATATTCGCCAATGACTCGTTCTGCGTACGGTTTTATTTTATTTTCCAGAATTTTCGTCAAAATTTTATAGGACGTACAAACTAGTGAGATGCCTCTGTAGTTCTCACACCGCAGTTTATCTCCCTTTTTATGAATTGGGCAGATGATGCTTCTGCGCCAATCGTCTGGGATCTCCTCGTTCTCCCATACTCGCAGGAGTAATTGATGTATGGCATCAACTAGACTCGTTCCACCGAATTTTAGCAGTTCAGCTGGAATCTCGTCAGCGCCCGGCGCTTTATTTCGTTTTAGTGACCGCAAGGCGAGATCAACTTCCTCTACTGTCGGGGGTTGAATGGGTGGGCCTAGATCAACAATATCGTCGAGAGCTTCCTGTGTGGGGATGTTAGATGGTCGGTTTAGAAGCTCTTCAAAATAAGAGGCCCATCGCTTGTTAATACCATCGGTGTCGCTGATGATGTTTCCATCCTTGTCCTTACAAAGGCTAGTCCTGGGTTGGTAGCCGTTCTTAATTGTATTTACTAGTTTGTACGCTTGTCTGGTGTTCCTATTAGCTAAAATAAATAACTGGCGCAACAGTCCAATTTGAACCACGGCCTCGAGATGAGTTAGCATCATCTCATTTTCTAGATCGTGACGGTTTTGTGCAGAGGTATGTGATCAGCAACACGCTCAACCGAGTTATTTACCCCATATTGGGTACTCATTTAACAGCTGAGTGGGCTCATAGTCCGGCACGTAAATCCCCGGAATCGAACCGGGGCCCAGTGCGTTGAAGGCGAACGTGCTAACCGTTGCGCCATTCGGACTACTCCTATTAGCTAAAATAAGTTTTCGTTTATGTTCAGCAACTGCTCGTCAAAGTATTTACGTTTCTTACGTCTAATTATTCTATTCGATATTCGCCGTAGCTCGTCATATTTTTCTCTTCTGGCTCTGGTTCCTCGTTGAATCCATTGTCTGTAGGCCTCGTTTTTCGCGTCAAGTGAATTTTTGCATTCTTCGGCGAACCAGTCATTTCGCGCTCGCCGGGCTTTATATCCCACGACCTTCTCTGCGACATCCTTGATGGTACCCTTGAGTTCTTCCCAGAACCCATGGACGCCTGTGTTGCTGATGTTGTGTAGCATAGGTGATAGTTTCTCCTCAAGGGCGGTAGTAAACGCCACCGCTGTAGCATCACTCAAAAGCTTATCAACCGCAAAGATTTTGGGAGGGCTGATTCTTGATTGGTGCACTGAGGAAATTCTACATCTGTAGGTCGTCTTCACCAAGTGATGATCTGAGTCGCAGCTTGCTCCTCGATAGGGGCGGACATCCATGACACTAGACGCCCATCTCCTGCAAATGAGGACGTGGTCAATTTGGTTGACGGTATGTGCGTCTGGAGACTTCCAGGTCTGCTTGTGAATGCGTCGATGCGGGAAGCACGTAGAGCTTACGACTAAATTCCTGCTGCAGGCAAAGTCGATAAGTCGCTGGCCGTTATCGTTACATTCTTCATGGAGGCTGTGGCCTCCAGTGGTCCCCCGGTGCCAACTTTCATTTCCGACTTTCGCGTTAAAGTCGCCCAGCAGCAATTTGACATCGTTTGTTGGAAGTGAGTCGAAGAGAGTTTCAAGGCGGGCGTAGAACTCGTCTTTTACTGCGTCTTCTTTAACTTCAGTGGGGGCGTGCACATTGATGAGCGAGAGATTGAAGAATCGAGTCTTGATGCGAATCGCACACAGCCGTTCATTTATGGGTTTGAAGTCAGTAATATGCGGTTTGAGGCGATTGTTCACTATAAATGCTACTCCAAACTCCTTGCGGCCCGATGGTTTGCCACTAGTAAAAATTGTGTGCGATTTCTTGTCATTAATCTCGCTGCCAAGCCAATTTGTTTCCTGGACTGCAGTAATGCTCAGTTTGTACTTTTCGACCTGTTGAAGGAGGGCCTTCTCGGCCCCCGGTTTGTTCAGGGAGCGTACATTCCAGGATCCGAAAGAATAATCTTTAGTTGTTTGCGTGGTCGTCGTTGTTGATCCGTCCAATCCGAGGCTTTTGTTCCAGGTTTCTTGACATGGAGTGGTTTTTACAAGGACGAGTTGTCAGCACGTCGCTTAACCCCATTCAGGGGATGGCCTCGGAGATAGCTGCTCAGATGGTTTAATAAACGTGCTGGAGCCCACACAACTATGTAGCAGGTCCAACTACGCATTATATCCTACTAAACCTGAGACGCTTAGGTGTTCGTCAGCCATTCAGGCTACAGCTATCTGCCTTTTCCAAACTGTCTTATCGCTAAGACATTGGCCGTCAGCGAATTGATACACTGCCGTTACCAGGGGGCGCCCACGCGGAGGACTATGGAAAAGGTCTTTGCCCCCCAGGCTAACCCCCAGTCCCTCCGAATATATGCCCACCCCAAACCCCTCGTCGGCCTTAGAGCCATCTTTATAGATGTCCATGGATTCGGTGGTCAAGGTCACATCACCCATCCATAGACTCCTCGTCGGAATCAGACTAGTGTAGTTTCTGCCAAAATTGTATTTTAGAGAAGAGTAGTCAGTCTCCTTAAGGTGATTTAGGTTATCCAGTGTAGTGGAGTGTCCCACACTCTGCGCACGCCATGCCACTGGCCTGTCTCGCGAAGGGGTAAATCAGCGTTTACCGACAGTTGTTCACCAAAAATATCCAACGGGTGCAAGCCGAGTACCACATCTAATCCGACTGACGGAGTGGTTCTAAAAACCCTCGTGTTGTGTCCAACGCAGCCAGCCTTTGTACCTTTCCCAACATACTCGTACATATTACAGTAGTCTGCTACTCTGATTGCTGTCCACCACACACTAATACCGTAAATAATATAGGGCGTACGGTAGCTGTATATATCCAATATACCGCTTTCGGCTGCAGGACCCAGTTTTTATCTATGGTCTTTCCTACACGAGTAGAGTGCGATAGTAGACTTTTTTAACCGTTCTTCTTCCACCTTAACTTCCTGTCAAAGTTGAGACCGAGAAAATTAGCTTTACCAATGATGGGCAATCTAGAACCCTTTAAGATAGAAGTTCGATTGGAGGGATCGAGTGACTTCTAGTGAAGAGCACAAACTCCGTTTTGTCCGGGTTAACTCCAACCCCGCACCGATTTTCCCACTCCGTTAGAATGGATAGCACATTCTGCAGCACACCGCTGAGGGTATCAGGAAGCTTACCCGTGACTATGATGTCGCCTGCGTAAGCCTTGACTTTACACCCATTCTTCTTCAGATCCAAAAACAGTCTATTGATCGCTAGATTACAGAAAAGCGTGGACAGTATGCCCCTTGAGGGTTCCCCTACAAACACACCTGCACATAGACGATGTTCCTAGGGTAGTATGAATAAGCCTTGATCTTAACAGCGAGTAATGACTCATCAGCCTACAGGCTCAGGAGTGCTTCGATGATCGCACTAGGTTTATTGTTATTGAAAGGGGCCTCGATGTCCAAGAAAGCAACCATCGCGTAATCCTTTGAATCAAGATTATTATTATTTCTCAATCAAACCAAAGAGTGTAAGGCCGCATCCTTCCAATACACATGTTGCGAAACAGATAAAAAACGCAACGAAAAAATATTTCGCAGATCGACATCAACTAGTTTCTCTAGCAGTTTCAGATGAGGCAACAATCACGCTACCAGGAAAATGCAAGTCAAGCAGACACTCGATCGTTTCTTTACCGAAGACGCCCAGGATTCTTCTTGCTTTTGTAGGAAGCTTGGGGTAGATGGATTTGCCTCCAGTGTTTTACGAAATCGCGAGGTCTCGAAGAATGCTTCTATTCCTTCGCAAAAGATTCTCCATGAATTACGTTTAGCTCCTTTTAACTATTTTTTGAAACATCTCAGATGTTACCTGACTGTAACCTGGAAGCTTTAGCCTTATTGAAACTTCTACTACACGCAGCTGTGAGTTCAGAGATTTTAGTGCTCCATCAGACTTTTTTTTCTTACCTATATATGCGTTAGTACGACATCATGCAGACACCGCCGCATTGATGCCACCTATAAAATTGGCCGCCATATCATCCAGCTTCTATCTGCTACAGGGTTGACTTGGCAGTGAAGGTAGCCCCTCAAAAAGAGCATCCCGATACAAAGGCTAATTAGTCCTACAATTGTTGGTCGGTTGGCTTGCTACAGGACGTTCAACCAGGCTGAACTGAATTTATCGATGACCAGAGAAGGAGTGTTCTGACGACACAGTTAGGTATATGATATCCTCCGATACCAGAGGGATATCCAAAACCTCCTGCCTGTTTAATATTATGAAAGTAAGCCCACGTTGTTGAGTAGTACATTAGTATCCATGATGTATTCTAGAAGCAATTCTCCTCACTCATCTGTGCCCGAGCCAACCCTGACACATGATGCGCATTAGAATCGCAGCCGACAATCATACTAATATTCGCTCTCAATTGATCGAAGGCAAGGTGCCCACATTGTCGTGCGGCATGTATGCAGACACAATCCAGTACACTCTACCTCTAAGCTCAATGCAGACTAATATAGGGTCACTATAAGGAGGAAAGCCTTGACAGTATTCCTTACAAGAATACATGATCAGGGCATCTCCTGGCCTTTGACATAAAAAAACAGTACAAGACCTAGGGTCCCTGTACCAGTACAATATCTTCCTCACTGCGCGCCAGGCGAAGAAGAATATCAGCAGAGGCCAGCTTTTGAACGGTGGAGGTTTATTTGGATAAACCTAAACATTTCTCGCTCTATCGACCACCGTGAAATCCGCCTTCCTCTCTCTCCATGTCGGAGTCAGAAGTTTAATGCGCCAGAGATGGCTGCGACGTGTCGTCTAGGACAGCTAAATCAGAGCCCAGAGACACACATTGCTCATCCATGTCATTGTAGTACAACTCATACTACTACAAAAATTTGGCAAATTTTTCAACTCACTACCTCCATTCTAACGTAAGTGTCACCACAGACTGTCGAACTCGAACACGAACCTGATACAAGTGGTCCGGTTTTCTTCACGTTTATGTGAGATGTGTGTGTGTGTTAGAGGGTTTGCACCAGGTTCGTGTTCGAGTTCGACAGTGTGTGGTGACACTTAGTTCCAGTAGTTAAACGTATGTATATGTTTCATTTTTTTGACATTTTCCCATGTTACTAAAACTGTATCGACTTCTCATCTGAAGTTTACATGCAAAAAATCGGCTCTCTACGTCAATTTATTCAAGAGACTTATATAGTAGAACGTCGTAGACAAAAACATGAGAAGTAGAATAACACGGAGCATTTTATGAAGAGGGTGTCCTTGGTTTCTAACTAATCGATTTAATTTTTAGAGGAGATTTTAATATGTCTCTTCACAGTTATCTGCATAAGTTTGACGTTTATTCGATCGAGAGTTATAAATACATTTAGCACATGAATACAACAAAAATGCAATACTAGGCAATCAAAAATTTTAAACTGACGTGAAAGAACAATCCTGGCTCCTCCGCATTGGGACACCGAAGATGTTCCAAATGCCGGCAATTCAAAGCATTTATGGAGGCTTTAGGTACGAGGCTAAACGACAAAAGACAAACACAACACCAGGAATGCTTTGTTGAACGGAAACTAAAAGGATAAACTACTCTATAGGAAGGATGGGGTGCTACAAAGGAAAGCACAGCTACATATTGTAAAGGGAAAATACGTTAAGTAAAAATGGCTAAGTCCTAAACTTAGATCAATCAGCCTTAATGCGCGTGTGGGTATGCATAACGGAAGGACAAAAAGGGACCCGATGAGGGCCTTTTTAGTCCTGTTCTGTACCAGAAATGTGCCCCACGCTGGGCGCCAAATATGTAATGGATGGTTTGGTGGGGATCTGAAGATGCCCGTAGTGACGGAGCAGTGGCGGCTGCTGTATATGTGCTGAAGAGCCGCACAATTCGTTAAAATCGTTGAAAATTCATGTTTTTAGTTCGGTAAACTAATTATAAAATTAGTTTACGAAATCCTATTTAGACAGTAACCTTCCCCTAGTCTTTTAGTTCCAATATAACAATATTTCATCACCATCATCTTGCGGATTGCTTTTAGGGGTGAGAAAGGGGATGGGGGTGGTTTTCCGAAATCCGATGTAGGTAGTCACCTTCCCCATTCCCTTAAAGGTCTCCAATTTAAAATATCATAAAATACCAGAACAGAATCAAACTGTAGATAAGGAGTCCGAAGCGTATATACCCTAGACTTGTACAGACCTAGTGGTGATACCAAAAGTACCAATTGGCAACGACCATATGCATTAAAAGTGAGTTTCCTATATGGCCAGTTTATAGGGGAGGTTGGCACACATTTAGGAGGATCTTGGCCATTCTAAAAATCAATTAACTAACCCATTCTACAAATATTTGCCGATTTTTTCAAGTCACTAGCTTCATTCTATCGAAAGTTATCGCTTATTTGAAGTTTCATTTGAAGGGGAGGTAGGGGTTCATTGGGTCGGATCTTGTCCATTTTCAACGCCAACTAACTAGATTTTACTACCAACGTTCTGCCAAATTTTCAACTCGCTAATGTTATTCTTTCGAAAGTTATCGTAATTAAAGTAATATTTAATTTTTTTAATTTTGTAGGGGAGGTAGGCGTTCCTTTGATCTGATTATGCCCAACTTACTAACCAAGCAGCTTCTCACTTCAGGGTTACATGCCAAAAATCAGCTGTCTACGTCAATTGGTTCAAGAGTTATGGACAAAAAACCTGAAAAGTAGTGAAGTACGGGGCTCTTTGTAAGAAAATTACCGTTAGTTTTCAACTGATCGATTTTTTTTTTCAGGGGGGTATAAAATTACCCTCACGAACAATCTACCAAAGCTAAAGCTTTTCATCTTTATTTAATTGGGAGTTATAAATACATTTAATTATTTTACATATGTAGGGGAGGTAGGCGTTTTCCTGACCTGATCATGGCCATTTTCAATACCAACCAGCTAGATCATACTGCCAACATGTGACCAAAATTTCAATTCTCTCCCTTCATTCTATCGAAAGTTATCGTGCGAACGGACAGACAGACAGACGGACAGACAGACAGACAAACAGACAAACAGACAGACAGACAGACAGACAGACAGACAAACAGACAGACAGACAGACAAACAGACAGACAGACATGGCTAAATCAAATCAGGAGGTGACCCTGATCATTTAAATATGTATAACATTGCTATACCTCCGGAGCCTCCTTTAAGGTGTTACATATTTCCGTAGTGACAAAACGAATATACCCTATACTAAAAGTCTAGGGTATAAAAATGTACTTTCTTTTAAGAGGGGGTAATGGAAAGGGAGATGGGGGTGGATTTTCAAAAAGACGTAAAACAATAAACTTCCCCATGTTGTGGAGGTTTAATATTCAAAATTTCATCAAAATTGGAATAAAACTGTAGATAGAAATTTTTCATTGAAAAACCGTGAAATTTCGTACAAAATACAATACAACGCGCGCATATGAAAAATTGAAATTTTGACGTTACGAGCTTCCTCTTTCGTTCGATGGCAGAATAATGGACCTGGCATTGCGTAATCCTCTATTCTTGAATCATGAGGCAACACGACTATGCAAGCCGATTCCAATCGGGTTCCTTTTCCTGAAATAGCATATATAGCCAATAAGTGTAATGAATTGTTTCGACTTGTCCAAAGTAGTACTAAATAGACCGGAGTTTTGAAGTGCTTGCTAGCAACTGCACTTTCGAAAAGTGGATATGCTATCAAAACGTCAACAAGGCATAGAAATGCTAGAGATGTTGACGCGCCCATCCCCCTGAAGGGGTCAAGACAATTAACATAGGTCGGAATTTAGTACACTTCTTTCAATTAAGTCTGCTATTTTTGCTCTTCCCGCTTAAATGAGATTAATTGATTAGTTCCTGAATTGGGGGCCGGTAGTTCAGTGCGTCTGATGTTTCGCCGGTTTCGAGAGCTTAAATCCCACCGTAGCAATACTACTTTGCCTTAACCCCTAGCGGGGCATAGCGCGTCAACTACTCCTGCGCGCCATCGTACTCTGTTCTGGGCAATGGGGCGCAACTCCCCAAAAGACTTACCCAGTACCTGACACTCCTTTGCCACAGATCGACGCCATGTGATTCGAGGACCCCCTCTTGGTCGGCCTTGGTTGGAAATGGGGTTCCATTTCATGGCATGCATAGCAATGCAGTTATCACTCTTCCGCAATGTGTGACCTATCCACTGCCATTTTCGCCTGCGTATCAATTCGTCGATTGGCATCTGACCCGTACGCCGACTTAGCTCTTCATTTGATATTGTTTCGGGCCAGAAAATTCTTAAAATTCGACGAAGACATGAGTTGACGAAAACTTGCAGCTTTCTGGTAACTCCTACGGAAACTTTCCATGTACTGCTCCCATACAAAAGCACTGATAGTACCAGGGAGCGAAACAGGCCTAGCTTGGTCTTGATGCTGAGATAACTGCTCTGCCAGATTTTGGACAGCATGCCGTATGCGCGTTTAGCCTGGTTGATACGACGAGCGATGTCCTGCTCCGTACCACCATTTTCGGCAACAATGCTACCCAGGTAGACGAAGTTGTCCACCTTCTCCACAGGCTGCCCATTAATATTGATGGCAATAGGTGTCGGATTTCTTTTTCGCAACGGCGGGCTAAGAACCTTGGTCTTGTTGGTATTAATCTTTAGCCCAACCTTGCTTGCCTCCCTCTCGAGATCTAACGCCATTGCGGACAGATCCATGATTTTGTGGGAGAGTAGGCATATGTCGTCAGCGTAGTCAAGATGTTGTAGATAAGATGTCAAAGTCCATTGAATTCCTCTGTCGAGTCCGGATAGGGCTGCATGCAACACATCGCCGATCACAATGAGGAATAGGATCGGTGAAAGGATGCACCCCTGCCGAACTCCACTGCGAATCTCAAAGTCCCCCGACACCTTACCTTTATGCAGAACGCGACATTTCGCGCCGTCATAGGTTGCCTTAATAATAGCCACAAGCTTCTCAGGGATGCCTCTCCTGCGCAAGGCCGCCCATATAGAATCCCGGTTCACACTATCGAAAGCCTTTTCGAAATCGATGAAAAGCAAGTGAAGCGGAGAATCGTATTCAGCGCATTGCTCGATGATGATTCGCAAGGTGTTAATGTGATCGACACAGGAGAATCCGGATCGAAAGCCAGCCTGCTCTTCATCAATTGTGCTTTCTAAGTGGGCCTTGAGTCTTTCCAGGACGATTTTAGCTATTATCTTGGCAACGGCAGGAAGCACACAAATACCTCTCCAATTATTACAGTCTGTGAGGCTACCCTTCTTTGGAAGTTTGATGATCAAACCTTCCTTCCACTCAGTGGGAAAGCTATCTGTATTCCACGCTTTATCGACAAGTGGGTGCAGCAAATCGGCAGTTACGCTTGGCGCTGCTTGATAAAGTTCGGCAGGGATGCCGTCAAGTCCGGCGGCCTTTCCTCGTTTTAGTGCAATAATTGCAGTGACTATTTCCTCTTTAGTCGGGGCAGTGGACCGTATACGCACATTTTGATGGTTAGCTAAATTATCTATATGAGGGGGAACTTCACCAGAGGTTACACGGTTCAAGACCGCGGCAAAGTGTTCTTTCCACCGCCTCATTTGATCTTCTTCCAAGATAAGTAGCTTTCCATCACTATCTTTCACCGGATGTTGGCAGGAGTTACGACCACCTGTAAACTCCTTGATGACACCGTATACGGCGTTTAAGTTGTTACTTCTAGCGGCTTCTTCTGCTGACGCTAAAAGAGAATTGGCATAAACTCTTTTATCGCGTCGCACACTACGCTGAACTTCTCGAGCTTTCTGACGGTAAAGGAGTTCGATGCTGCTTCGATTGTCGTCTGATGCTGCAGCCAAACGAACTTTCAGCTCCTTTCTTTCAACAATCCGCTGCCATGAAGCGTCGGACATCCAGGGCTTATTCCGGCAATCCGGGTTTGGGCCAAGGATGGTATTTGCGCTATCAATGTACGCATTTTTTATGGCATCCCAGTTTTCGTTTATGTCACTATCTGGGTGACTAGTTATCTCAGCCGCTTTTTGCGCAAGATGGTCATTATATTGTTGTAAGACAGCTGGATGTTTTAGTCGAGCGGTGTTGAATTTGCGGGGCCTGGATCTTTCGTCGCTGGGGCGGCGCACGGCTGCAATACGCAATCGAACATTAGCGATCATAAGATAATGGTCTCTTCCCATCCCAATATCGGCACCCTTCTTGTTTCGCACGTCCAGGAGGCAATTCTTGAATCTTTTACTAATGGCAAAATGGTCGATCTGATTTTGTGTTCTGCGCCGATCAACAGAGGACCAACTGATTTTGTGGTGGTCCTTATGCTCAAACATAGTACCACCGATGAAGAGACTGTGAAAGTTGCAGAACTCTACAAATCTTTCACCGTTGTCATTATGATCACCAAGACCGTGTCTCCCCATCACATGTCTGAGCCCATAGTTATCGGCGCCAACTTTCGCATTCAAATCACCCATAACCATTATAATGTCACCTTTAGGTGTTCTGCTCTGAACGGCGTTTAGTTCTTCGTAGAAGGAGTCTTTTGCCAAGACATTGTCGGGTTCAGTAGGGGCATAACATTGTATTATTGAGATGTTCCTCATTTTGGTCCGGAACCTGGCGGTCAATACCCTGTCAGAGACCGGTTCCCAGGATAAGAGACAGTTTCGCGCGGCTCTGGTTAAAAGGAGCCCCACACCTGACTCACGACGACTACCGGTAGCTTTACCGGAGTACAACATTACAGTGCTGCCCGTTGGAGAGATGAATTCTCCGCTGTTCCACCATCTTATCTCACTAACTCCTAAGATATTTAATTTGTACCTCAGAAATTCACTCTCTAATTGAAGAAATCGTGCGTTCTGGGGACCTTCTGATCCATTGTCCAGGAGAGTACGCACATTCCAGAATCCAATCTTTGTCATTGTACGATAGCCAAAAGTCGTAACCGTTGAGTCAGTCCTTATCAGAGGCATAGTTGACGTTTCGTTAGCATATAAAGATTTCGGATAGTGCAAGTTGCTGGCATACACATCCTGTCCTTTGATTGTCGGTTTTAACGACAGGCCCTCAAAGGGAAAGGCCGTGGTATTTTTTTCACACCCCACACCACAGGGGTACCTCAACCAAATCATCGCACCGCCATCACTGGCGGCTTGACGTTGGTTGGCAATGGTCAGTGACCACTGCCGTTCCAGGGGGCGCCCACGCGGAGGACTATGGAAGAGGAGTTTTTGCCCCCCGTAGCAATGGATGCTTATGTTGTCTTTTCCCTGTGGTATGGGGCGTAAGACTGAGGCACGACCTTTCCCGATTTGTCACAGATATGCGGCTAAATTGGTCCAAATTGGCAGGAGGTGCAATCTAGTAATATGAATCGTCCGAAACCAATTTATGCTAACAAAGCATCAATTGAGCCACATGGGAATAGTTGACGTGCTATGTCCAACTAGAGGCCTGGGCGAATGGTAGTATCCTATCCGACGGCCTGTCCGGCCGCGTGACTAGAATGAATTTTCACGAGTTTATTTCAATAGACGAATGTGTCTGAAACTTGACCATGGAAAGTAAAATGCCGTACAGTCCAATAGATAGATACTTTCATTCTATGGCGATAAGATCGATTTCGAATTATGCATCCAGCCGCCTGAAAGGCTTGTCCGGCGGCCTCAAGGCGGCCTGCACATGCCATCGCCGATCCGGAACTCCTCAAGGCAGGCCTGATCAGTTTTCCGGAGAACTGGAACGTGTGTGGTGGAGGCATGGCGGAAACGATTTTCTTTCCGGCCACTTGAAAGGCCAATCCGGCCCCCTGAAGGCGGCCTGAAGCGATCCGGAATTCCTCAAAGCCGGGCCTGATCAGTTTTTCCCGACAGGAATTCCGGATGGTGTATGTTCGGCTTTAAACGTTTGCAATGGGCAGGACATATACAACGAATGGACGATGAATGCATGCTTAAGAAAATATTCAATGGACGACGTATCGACGGAGAAAGACTACGAGGAAGACCGAGAGCCCGTTGGAAAAACTCAGTAGTTGAGTACGCCAGACAACTGCTGGGCGTCCAAGATTGGAGGTACACATGTACACAAATCAACCGCAATTGGTTCTCTATAAACATTATCAATGTTAAGATTTCTTATTAATTACTTAGTTCCATTCACAAATTACCAAAATTGAAACGACATTTTCGTTTTATTTGAAACATACTAAGACTATGCTATTCATTTACATATGTATATCCATCTTCCATCTAAAATTCATAGGCATACAAGGACTAGTAATCATAATTGTTCACAACTGCATTCCATATTCACCATGAATAAATTAATGAATTACGGAACGTATGAATAAAGATTTATCCCACAATACATAAAACAGTGTCATTTTCTCAGAAATTTAGATATAGATACATATGCTTATATGGCACTTCTATCAGGTGAAAGTATCCCTAGAGAGTGATTTGTTAGGATTAAAGGATGAAAATGGAAACACAAACAGAACAACATCAGCCTGTTTTTTGCCGCAAAAATAACAGGAAGTCTTCCAATTATAAAATCCAAAGTGCAATGATACATTTTAAAGATTTATTTTTAAGTATACATACACATGTGCTACACAGTTTTTCTAAGTGCCACCACAGACTGTCGAACTCGAACACGAACCTGGTACAAGTGGACCGGTTTTCTTCACATTTATGTGAAGTGTGTGTGTGTGTGTCAGAGGACATTTGTGCCAGGTTCGTGTTCGAGTTCGACAGTGTGTGGTGACACTAATGTGAATAAGTTGATATTAGGCCGCCCACACACGTATAGTTTCAACTGACAATTTGAACTGAACAGTTCGACAGTAAGGCCCGAACCAGATTGAACGCAGAAAGCAGCAGAAAAGCAGCAGCAGCGGCAGCGGCGACCAAATATCAAGTTAGAAAGCAAGCGTTTCTCTTAAGCCGCCCAGATTGGAAGCAGCCGCAGCGACAGCGGCGAAAGTAGATCTTCTTTTTGTTGTTGTTGCCGCTGCCGCTGCTGCTGCATTCTGTGTTCAATCTGGTTAGGACGTAAGGCCGGCCGCTTCTTGGACGTAGACAGGGCAGCTCGCGCAGCGCGCACATCTCATTGTTGTTGTAACAATTGTCGAAATCTGATTTCAAAACAACAAAGCCATGTGTGCGCTGCGCGAGCTGCCCTGCCTATGACGCAATGTGCGGCCAGCCTTACAGTTTGAACTGAACAGTTCAACTGTAACAGTTTAATCTCTACGTGTATTGGTATTTCAGTCTCAGTTCAACTCAACTGTACAGTTAAACTGAGACGAATGAAATTTCAATTTTTTTACTGAAAGGTTCAACCACAGAAGTGGCACAAGTGTGGAAGTAGGAAGGGGGATGGGAATTTGACATCTCATGTGCCTCTACATGGACCGGGCGGGTGTTCCGCGGCAGAGAGACAAAATGGAATATTATTGTTCACAAAGGAGAAGTATAAGAGAGGATGACATCTCATGTGCTTCCTGTGCTTCTTTGTGGACTGCGCGGGTGTTGTGCAATGGAGGGCGTGTGTGTCTCTGTTTACTTTTTACTAGTTCGTATGTGGTGGAATTACGTGCAGAATTTAGTGTACAGTAAATGGTGGTTTCATCTCCTTCTAAATATCTCTGTGGGTTCAACTGATTGTTGAGTGTGTATGTGTTCATGCCCTGGATCGTTTTTTTGCTCCACGAGTTGACTTACCCTAAGTGCCGGTACACATGAACGTCCAAATGACGCCTGACGCTACGTCACTTTCAATCGGATAGGAAGAAATACATTACGGGCAATGAAGCGATGCACATGGCCGCAGATAGCTATCCGATAGCTATCGGCGGCATTTTGGCGCCGCGATAGCTATCTGGGCTGACGCTGGTTTCTGCTCCTATCTGCGTCACTTCACGCGTGCGCATATCAATTTTTAATAAGCCGGCCCACACACATTCGAACCCGGAACACGGACACGGTCACAATGTCTGATTTGTATGATGTTTCTTAAACCATTCGCTTGAGGATCACTTTTAATAGTGCTAATTAATTAATTACTAATCGTGACTACTACAATTGACAATTAATTTTCAAAAAAAAAAAAAAATAATAGTGGGGATGTATGCTCCTCAGCCCGGATGGGGATTTGTAAGGGGGTGAAAATGGTGTCAAAAATGCGAAATTCCTTATATTTTAGAAGTTATGGCCAAAAAACAGTTTTTATAATAACATAAATTGTAAATTCAGGTTCGCTATTATGTGGCCCGGCTTATATAATACAGAGTGACGCTGCGTCCTATCGCATCATGTGAATTGAAATGCAGATAGGTATCAAAGAGGGAGGAGCTTAAGTGACGCGGCGTCCGGCGTCATTTGGACGTTCATGTGTACCGGGACTAAGCCTGGCATTGTGTTTTGACATGGATATGTCTTATAGCTGGGGGTCATCCTAAAAATCTGTCCGTCACACGAAATGTCTGTTTTTCTACTCGGGGGTCAGAAGAGGAAACAAGCCCATTGAAAATTTTTCTTTTCTGGTTGTGCATGTCGTTTGAGTGAAGTGGTCATTGTGCATGGCTGTTGCTTGTAGATCCGCGCGGGCGGTGCGCTTGCGGGGATCCTGTGTGTACATGTTGGGATGTTGATTTGATAGCGATAAATGTTGACGTTGTGGACGGCAAGAAATAACATAGTGTACGGGTGAACGGGCGGACTTTCAATGACATTCAATTTCCGCCAATTCACATTCATCATTTAATAAAATAGCCCGTGTTGTACTATCTGAATCACTAGGGTCCCAGGAAAGGTAGCAAGTAGTCAGTTCGACTAACATTTGGACATGCGCAGACGCAATTTGAGAGAGTGTACATAGTTCCCGCCCCCCCGAAGATAGAGAGCGAGAGCCATCGCGGATGAAGTTCATTCTATCCAAATGGTTGTGCATTTGCAATGGCGGCGATTTGAGGTCTGACTGGCCCACCACACATGCAATAAACATATCATAAAACAAAATGGCGGATTCGTACTGCGCGAGTTAAAATCTCCCAAGCCCCGAAATAGAGAAATATTCGTCGCAGGATGTTATAGTTCCGGGCAGCTCATCGTGACATGATGTACATTCAGAGGTCTGCAAAAAGATCACATGCCCCCCCCCCCCCCCCCTTCTGCAAAAATTCCAAAATTTTTCTTGTGCATTCTCTTTGTGCGTGTGTTGGAATGTTTTGTTTTCTTTTGTTAGTTTCCCTTTCTGTTTGCCGGACACAATCGCATAGAGTCGCACGCGTTACTTGAGAAACGGATTGTGTGTGCCGGACCCGGACTGTTGATTAAAGGGGCGGGATGAGGCGGATAGTGTGGGAGCGATTTTGCAATAGATCCACAAACACATTACACGTCTGATTGGGAAAAGATGGTGGGAAGCGTGATTGCGATTAGCAGAAACGTACTCAGAGAAATGTCGATAGGCTGCAGTCTGCAAACTGTACCGAACGGGTAGCTGGAACAGGTAGATGGAACAGGGTGCACGAGAGGAGGTGAATATTGCACACACGCGATGCAAACGAAAACGAAACGATCCCGAGAGAGAAAGGAGCCCAAGCGGACCGGACAAAGCAAAGCAGAATTTATGACGAGTACCTACACTGCCACCAGATACATGGGTACATGGATATGTCTTATGCCTACCGAAAGTGTGGGACGTCTTTTTTCGAATGATTTCATCCAGTATAACTATACTGGGATCTTTACAAAACTTACGTCGATATTTTCAACACAACAGGTTCCACGCAGTCGATAGTCATAGACATATCCATGTTCCGATGTATCTGCATGCAGTGTAGATACTTTGTATCTTTTTTTTCTGCGGGAATAGCAATCCCGTAAAAAAAACGCATTATCGCAGAAGAAGACAAACGCGTACATTTAAATGGGAAGCTTTACACTTATTCGTTACGAAAACGTTACAGTTTCCTGTCGCAATCGGGAATCGTTTTACTGCAATAAGTTCAACGCGGTACACATCGGGTGAAAAGTGTCAAAATGATATGTTCCACACAATCTTTTCCACGAGCCATTTCGCCAATGAAAAGTACTGCTGTCACTTTTTTTCATTTCACGCGATCCGAATACCAGCCTTTATTGAACAAAATTTAAGAAAAGTGCGAAATATACGCCCATTTTGCAGTGACCTAGATAGCTTTTAGCGGGGGGAGGGGATATGCCATCGGTACTACATTTTTTGTGCTCGAATCCTTTGGAGCCCTCAGCGCTTGAGTGAAAATCAACTTTTGATGCATAGGCATGCTAAAACTATCCTTTTAGAAGAATCTTGGGGATCGTAACAACAACGGCAAGATGTGCAAATTCAACACCACTCAACTAAAAAATCCAGCTGTCTTACAACAATTTACCGGCTTTTTAGGCAAATAGCAGCTGAGATAACTATAGTCACATAGATAGTGACATAAATGAAAACTGGGATGCCATAAAAAATGCGTACATTGACAGCGCAGTTACCATCCTTGGCACAAACCCGGATTCTGGATGTCCGACGCTTCATGACAGCGGATTGTTGAAAAAAGGAGCTGGAGATTCGTTTGGCTGCAGCATTAGACGACAATCGAAGCAGCATCGAACCGCTTTACTGCCTTTACCGTCAAAAAGCTCGAGAAGTTCAGCGTAGTGTGCGACGCGATAAGAGATTATGCGAATTCCCTTCTAGCCTAAGTACGAGTAGAAGAAGCCGCAAGAAGCAACAACTTACGCCGTATACGGAATCATCAATGACTTTACAGGTAGTCGCAACTACTGCCAACATCCTGTGAAGAATAGTGATGGAAAGCTACTTATCTTGGAGGAAGATAAAATGAGGCTGTGGAAAGAACACTTCGATACGGTGTTGAACCGTGTAACGTCCCCCTCAAATAGATAATTTATGCTGTGTTTTGCTAGACAGCGGCTGGGCGATTTGCGTCTGCGGCTCGAGAGCAATTGATTCATCATTCAATGTCGGGGTTTTGTATGAAAATAGTACTAGTATGTTGGGCAGGTTGTCTATGCAATCAAGGATTTTTATATGTACGTGAGGAGAATGGATGGAAAGAGACGAATGTACTGTAGATGTAGAGTCCTTCGGTGGCAGCAAGGACATTCGAGAAAGGATATTTTTTGCAGTGAAGCGATATATGGGGAATATGGGTGTCATATGAACCGGGATGAAGAGGTGAATGTCCAGGAGTAGTGTAGATGGAATTCCGGATCCTTCGGTGGCGACAAGGATATTCGAAAAAGGATACTTTTGGCAGTGAAGCGAAATACGGTCAATATGGGTGTCATATGAATCGGGGTGGACACCCGAATATCCAGGAGTAGTACGGATGGCATTTCGAGTCCTTCGGTGGCGAAAAGGACATTCAAGAAAGTCAAGTGAAATATGGGCAATATGGGTGTCATATGAACCGGGGTGAAGAGGCGAATGCCTAGGAGTACTATGGATGGCATTCCGGATCCTTCGGTGGCGACAAGGATATTCGAAAAATGATATTTTTGGCAGTGAAGCGAAATACGGTCAATATGGGTGTCATATGAATCGGGGTGAACACCCGAATATCCGGAAGTAGTGCGGATGGCATTTCGAGTCCTTTGGAGCGAAAAGGACATTCACGAAAGTCGAATGAAAAATGGGCAATATGGGTGTCATACGAACCGGGGTGAGGAGGCGAATGCCTAGGAGTACTATGGATGGCATTCCGGATCCTTCGGTGGTGACAAGGATATTCGAAAAAGGATACTTTTGGCAGTGAAGCGAAATACGGTCAATATGGGTGTCATATGAATCGGGGTGAACACCCGAATATCTAGAAGTAGTGCAGATGGCATTTCGGGTCCTTTGGAGCGAAAAGGACATTCACGAAAGTCGAGTGAAAAATGAGCAATATGGGTTTCATATGAACCCGGTTGAAGAGGCGAATGTCCAGGAGTACTGAGATGGCATTCCGGATCCTTCGGTGGCGACAAGGACATTCGAAAAAGGATGTTTTTGGCAGTAAAGCGAAATATAGGCAATATGGGTGTCATATGGACCGGTGCGAAGAGGCGAATATCCAGGAGTACTATAGATGGCATTCCGGATCCTTCGGTGGCGACAAGGATATCCGAAAAAGACTTTTTGCAAGTAAAGCAAAATATATAGGTAATATGGGTGTCAAATGAATCGGGGTGAAGAGGCGTAGATGTAGATGGCATTTCGAGTCCTTCGTCTACTTGCGCAGCATTTCCTCGGAAATTGTGGTGCGGACCAGGACAACGCCCGTTCTATCAACCAGGCTAAATGCGCATACGGCATGCTGTCGAAAATCTGGCAGAGCAGTTATCTCAGCATCAACATCAAGCTGATATTTTTTCGCTCTCGGGTACTGTCTGTAGTTTTGTATGGGTGCAGTACATGGAAAATTTCCGTAGGAGTTACCAGAAAGCTGCACTTCTGCGCGCCATCGCACTCTGTTCTGGGGAATAGGGTGCAGCTTACAACAGACTTACCCAGCGCGCTATACTCCTTTGCCACAGATCGTGGCCATGTGATTCTAGGACCCCTTCTTGTTCGGCCTTGGTTGGAAACGGGGTTCTATTTCATGACGTGCAAAGCAGTGAATTTATCACTCTTCCGACATTTGTGACCTACCCACTGCTATTTTCGCCTGCATATCAATTCGTCGATTGGCATCTGCCCCGTACGCCAACTTAGCTCTTCATTTGATATTGTTTCAGGCCAGAAAATTCTTATAATTCGACGAAGACATGAGTTGACGAATACTTGCAGCTTTCTGGTAACTCTTACTGGAACTTTCCATGTATCGCTACCATACGCAAACGCAGAAATTGCCAGGGAGCGAAACAGGCCCAGCTTGGTCTTGGTGCTGAGATAATTCCTTTGCTAGATTTTGGAGAGCATGCCGTATGCGCATTTAGCCTGGTTGATAGAACGAGCGTTGTTCTGGTCCGCACCACCATTTTTGAGTAAATGATGTGCAAGTAGACGAAGGACTCGAAATGTTATCTACATCTACGCCTCTTTCGTGAATGTCCTTTTCGCCACCGAAGGAGTTGAAATGCCATCTACACTACTCCTGGACATTCGTCTTTTCACCCCGATTCATACGACACCCATATTGCCTTACCAGCAAAAATATCCTGTTTCGAATGTCCTTGTCGCCACCGAAGGACTCTAAGTGCCATTTATAGTGTTCCCGGACATTCGCCTCTTCACCCCGGTTCATATGACACGCATAATGTCCATTTTTCATTCAACTTTCGTGAATGTCTTTTCGCTCCAAAGGACTCGAAATGCCATCTGCACTACTTCTGGATATTCGGGTGTTCACCCCGATTCATATGACACCCATATTGACCGTATTTCGCTTCACTGCCAAAAGTATCCTTTTTCGAATATCCTTATCGGCACCGAAGGACTCGAAATGCCGTCCATAGTACTCCTAGGCATTCGCCTCTTCACCCCGGTTCATATGACACCCATATTGCCCATTTTTCATTCGACTTTCGTGAATGTCCTTTTCGCTCCAAAGGACTCGAAATGCCATCTCCACTACTTCCGGATATTCGGGTGTTCACCCCGATTCATATGACACCCATATTGACCGTATTTCGCTTCACTGCCAAAAATATCCTTTTTCGAATATCCTTGTCACCACCGAAGGATCCGGAATGCCATCCATAGTACTCCTAGGCATTCGCCTCTTCACCCCGGTTCATATGACACCCATATTGCCCATATTTCAATTGACTTTCTTGAATGTCCTTTTCGCCACCGAAGGACTCGAAATGCCATCCGCACTACTCCTGGATATTCGGGTGTCCACCCCGGTTCATATGACACCCATATTGACCGTATTTCGCTTCACTGCCAAAAGTATCCTTTCTCGAATATCCTTGTCGCCACCGAAGGATCCGGAATTCCATCTACACTACTCCTGGACACTCGCCTCTTCATCCCGGTTCATATGACACCCATATTCCCCATATATCGCTTCACTGCCAAAAATATCCTTTCTCGAATGTCCTTGCTGCCACCGAAGGACTCTACATCTACAGTACATTCGTCTCTTTCCATCCATTCTCCTCACGTACATATAAAAATCCTTGATTGCATAAACAGCCTGCCCAACATACTAGTACTATTTTCATACAAAACCCCGACATTGAATGATGAATCAATTGCTCTCGAGCCGCAGACGCAAATCGCCCAGCCGCTGTCTAGCAAAACACAGCATTAGCCAACCATCAAAATGTACGTATACGGTCCACTGCCCCGACTAAAGAGCAAATAGTCGCTGCAATTATTCCACTAAAATGAGGAAAGGCCGCAGGACTTGACAGTATCCCTGGCCCTGCCGAACTTTATCAAGCAGCGCCAAGTGTAACTGCCGAGTTTCAGCACACACTTGTTGATAAAGCGTGAGATATAGAGACTTTTCCCACTGAGTATAGGGAAGGTTTGATCATCAAAGAAGGGTAGCCTCACAGACTTTAATAATTGAAGAGGCATTTGTGTACTTCCTGCCGTTTCCAAGATAATAGCTAAAATCGTCCTGGAAAGACTAAAGGCCCACTTAGAAAGTACAATTGATAAAGAGCAAGCTGGTTTTCGATCCGGATTCTCCTGGGTCGATCACATTAACACCCTGCGAATCATCGAGCAGTGCGCTGAGTACGATTCTCCGCTCCATTTGTTTTTCATCGATTTCTAGAAGGTTTTCGATAGTGTGAAATGGGATTCTATATGGGAAGCCTTGCGCAGAAGAGGCATCCCTGAGAAGCTTGTGGCTGTTATTAAGGCAACCTATGACGGCGCGAAATGTCGCGTTCTGTATAAAGGTAAGGCGTCGGATTACTTTGAGATTCGCAGTAGAAATTGGTAAAGGTGCATCTTCTGACCACTCAATTTAAAACACGAAAAGGAAAAAATCGTTCAGTTTTGGAAAAAAGATACGAATCAAATGCTTTTCAAGAATGGAAGAAGAATAATTCTTCTGGACATACCCAAAAACTGACAGTTTCTTAAGGGGCGCGTAATGAATGAACGCAGAATGCAGCAGCAGCAGCGAAATGTCAATTTAGAAATCATGCATTTCTCTTAAGCGATCTAGATTGAACGCAGCAGCAGCGACAGTGGCGATGGCAGATCTACCTGTTGTTGTTGCTGCTGCCGCTGCTGCTGCATTCTGCGTTCATTCTAATTTGGGCATAAGTGTCACCATCCACTGCTCGAACTCGAACACAAACCTGGTACAAATGTCCTCTGAATAGCTTAAGACACAAACACACATTTCACATAAGCGTGAAGAAAACGATCCACTTGTACCATGTTCGAGTTCGAGTTGTATGGTGACACTAACGTTGAGCATGGAAATTCGATACTACGGAATGTTTTTTTACAACAATTTTCCATTTCCTACTTCCCTTTTTTAATTGTCTCGTTGCAGGGTTCAGTACTCGGTCTAGACTCGGCTTGGTCCAGTTGCGGACATAGTAACATCACTGTTCTGGGTCGGTGCAGATATGAAGGTGGCTGTGCGTTCCCAACTAACAATTTTGTTTTTACAGAGATCTTCAAGGATTTTATAAGAACTACATTTAGTTTCAGCTAAGACTTATTAACTTGCAAATTGTTCTGATAGAAATCTTAAAGAACGTTTCTAGCCAAAAAGTGGCGTATTAAATTATGAGTATATGTAAAGTATTGTTGTATGTACGAAGTACGTCTCTCTTAATACACGCACTGTACTAAGCTTCATCATAATCTCGAATGATTGATGACAAGTACAAATTGAATGGACACTAGGCGATTCTCGAGCCATCTATAGTCTAGAACCTTCTCCAAACAACCATTGATAACGAAGCGGATTCTCGAACCTTCGTTAAGTAGTGGAGACCCGAACATCTCGAAAAATCTAGAGTCTTCGCTAATTGACGAATTGACTATAAAAGGCAGATGTCACCGAAGGAAAAAGAAGTAGTCAGACTCAACACTCAGTGGCGGTTGGATCGCTATAAAGCGGGATCGGAAAGTAGTGCCGTCGTTGTTGTTATTGCTAGTTTTAACGTTTGTTGTTAGTACGCGTGTGTAGTTCGGTTTGTAAATAAAGTGTGTGTGTTTTTCAATCGAAGTGTTTCAGTATTCAGCACAAGAAAATCTAACGAACCTGGTTTCGTTTTGGTTTCGCTCAACAGAGGAAACATTACAGTATTTTAAGAATTTTTCAAGTCTTCTTGACAGATCTAACTAGAGAACTTTTCATCAATAAAAGTACGTATAAGTGATACACAGTAATCTGCTATACATACATAGATCACCTTTTAGAATCTTAATTAAGAGACAAAGATTTCTATTTAAACTTTGGTTTTCAGTAAGTAAATTTTGTGCTTATTGTAGCATTAAGTGGAATTCATGATTCTTTTGGAAGTTCTCTATAAAAATGCGAATGGAGTTGAAATTCATACTTGTATTATTGGTCTGATGCACTTTTTCGCAGTGGATTTTGTCGATTTGGTAGTCAAATTTTAAAATATCTGCGAAAGAAACTTTTCTGATCAAATGCTGTATAAAGCTCCCAAAAAAAAACGAATCCCTCTCGAAATTTAGCATACATGTACATTTAATGTTCATCATGAATTAAATGTACTTTTTGCATAGTAGCTAATAGTAGCCTAAAATGTATTAAACACGTTCTTATTTTCTTGTCAAACCCTAACAAATACATTTAAAATGAAAATTGCCAAAGTCACCAAAGTATTAAAGAAATTAATTTCTGGCGCAATAATTGCTATAGCCAAACAGTCGGAAAAGATGGCGGTTCTCTCAAGCTCTATTTTAAAGAACTTATAAGTGGATGTTCACACTGCGTGCGATGCCGAGCCGAGCCGGGTCGAGCGATGCAATGCGATTACAAGCTTTTAAAGCAAGAAAATGGAAAGTCTGCAATTTTAAATGGAATCACGCTTTGAGTGTACACACTGCGCGCGATGCAATGATGAGCCGAGCGATGGCCCGATGTTTTCACAAACTTCTTTGCTTTTTCGTGCGAGTACCGGCTGCTGATTTTTGGCGATGGAATTTAATGGGCTTTGCGATGGAGTTTATGGGCCTTGCGATGCTTTGCGATGTGAAGCTTTTTGAAGCCAGTATGGTGCAAGTACGAGCTGTAAAGTAGTATTTGATGTAAGATCACACTGAAAAAAATGCATGTATGTCTGCTTTTATACCCTAGACTTTTAGGCGCGGCGGTGTGGCAGTGTATACATGGAAATTATGAGGGTCATCTTCTGATTCGATTCAGCCATATCTACCTGTCTGTCTGTTCGTTTGCACGATAACTTTCGATAGAATGAAGTTAGAAACTTGAAATTTTGGTCAAATGTTTGTAGCATGATCTTGTTGGTTGGTATTGAAAATGGGTAAGATCCGACCGAAGGAACCCCTACAGATGAAATTTCAAAATGAGCGATAACTTTCGATACAATGATGCTAGCGACTTGCAAAATGCGACAAATATTTATAGTGTGGGTTGGTTAGTTGATTTTGAGAATGGGCATGACCCTATTGAATGAACGGCAACCTTCGCTATAAACGTTAGTTCAAATGTAAATATCCAAAATTCGAATGGATGAACGAAACTTTTCATTGGATCCACGCCCACAGCTCAAACTGACCATATGAAAAATTCACTTTTAATGCAATGGCCGTTGCCAGTTGGAAGTTTTGGTATCACAACTGGGTCTGTACAAGTCTAGGGTATATACGCTTCGGACTCCGGTTTTGATTCAGTATGGCTCAAATGAAAGGTTATTACCACCGTAATAAGGTCGCGTTTAGAAGGCGTGGTATCACAAGCGGTTTGAGCAGCGGACACCGCTGCGTATAAAGACATAGAGCAGAAGCGGCGGTTTACATATTTAGTGCCGGTGCACATGGACGTCCACATGGAAAAAAAATGACACCCGACGCTGCGTCACTTTCAATCGGTTAGGAAGAAATACATTACGGGCAATGAAGCGATGCACATGGCCGCAGATAGCTATCCGATAGCTATCGGCGGCATTTTGCCGCCGCGATAGCTATCTGGGATGACGCTGGTTTCTGCTCCTATCTGCGTCATTTCACGCGTCCGCATATCAATTTTTAATAAGCCGGCCCACATACATTCGAACCCGGAACACGGACACGGTCACAATGTTTGATTTGTATGATGTTTCTTAAACCATTCGCTTGAGGATCACTTTTAAGTGCCAATTAATTAATTGTTAATCGTTGATCGTGACTACTACAATTGACAAATAATTTTGAGAAAAAAAAATGGTGGGGAGGGAGCTCTCAGCTCGGACGGGGGGTGAAAATGGTGTTAAAAATGCGATATTCCTTATATTTTAGAAGTTATGGCCAAAAAACAGTTTATTTAAAGCTAAAAATAACATAAATTGTAAATTCAGGTTCGCTATTATGTGGCCCGGCTTATATAATACAGAGTGGCGCTGTGTCCTATCGCATCATGTGAATTGAAATGCAGATAGGTATCAAAGAGGGAGGAGCTTAAGTGACGAGGCGTCCGGTGTCATTTGGACGTCCATGTGTACCGGCTCTTACACTGAATTCAAATGCAATCTCGCCGCTCCACAAACCGCGGCGGTGGCCGCAACGGCGAGTCAAGCGGTTTATACATTCATCGTCCTAAAGCCGATTTTTGCGTTTATACACAGCGGTGCGCCGCTGCTCGATCCGCTTGTGAAACCTCTCGTCTGAGGTCGCGGAAGAGATGATGAAATTCAGCAACACTGGGCCTTTCTTCATTAATGGGATGCACCCAATGGCGACGCCCTTCCATTTTTAGAGCACTGTTTTGAAACAGAAATAAATTTACTGGGTGAAGCACAAACGACATGATGTCGAACAGATTCTATTCCTTGACCTAAATTGGTCTCTACTCTCCATCATTGCGTGCAGTGAACATCCCGGATCATCTTTGCATCGCAAGCCATCGCTCGGATCATCTTTGCATCGCAAGCCATCGTTCGGCTCGGCATCGCACGGCGTGCAATGTGAACACCCACCACATCGCATCGCTCGACCCGGCTCGGCTCGGCTCGGCATCGCACGCAGTGTGAACGTCCACTAAGTGTTTAGTTAAGTTTGTTGCTCTCATAAGTAAATTATAATAACTTCTTCCTATTAAACTTTTCTTCAAAACTATATCTTTCCCTACAACCTTCGCCTGACTTCTTTAAGTATCAGAGTGTATAGCTTTCTCATTTAAAGCCGTTCTACTCATCTCTATTTAAGCTAAAATATTATTTTACAACCTTGAAACAGGAGAGTTGACGAAACATTTATTCTTCGAAAAGGTTCTATTAAGACCATTATTAGAAATGGAACGTATGAGGCCTTAGCTAGAGTCTTAGAAGACTCTTTTTAGAAAATATAGCTGTCACATGAAACACATTTTGACATGGATATGTCTTATAGCTGGGGGTCATCCTAAAAATCTGTCCGTCACACGAAATGTCTGTTTTTCTACTCGGGGGTCAGAAGAGGAAACAAGCCCATTGAAAATTTTCTTTTCTGGTTGTGCATGTCGTTTGAGTGAAGTGGTCATTGTGCATGGCTGTTGCTTGTAGATCCGCGCGGGCGGTGCGCTTGCGGGGATCCTGTGTGTACATGTTGGGATGTTGATTTGATAGCGATAAATGTTGACGTTGTGGACGGCAAGAAATAACATAGTGTACGGGTGAACGGGCGGACTTTCAATGACATTCAATTTCCGCCAATTCACATTCATCATTTAATAAAATAGCCCGTGTTGTACTATCTGAATCACTAGGGTCCCAGGAAAGGTAGCAAGTAGTCAGTTCGACTAACATTTGGACATGCGCAGACGCAATTTGAGAGACATTACATAGTTCCCGCCCCCGAAGATAGAGAGCGAGAGCCATCGCGGATGAAGTTCATTCTATCCAAATGGTTGTGCATTTGCAATGGCGGCGATTTGAGGTCTGACTGGCCCACCACACATGCAATAAACATATCATAAAACAAAATAGCGGATTCGTACTGCGCGAGTTAAAATCTCCCAAGCCCCGAAATAGAGAAATATTCGTCGCAGGATGTTATAGTTCCGGGCAGCTCATCGTGACATGATGTACATTCAGAGGTCTGCAAGAAGATCACATACCCCCCCCCCCCCCCCTTCTGCAAAAATTCCAAAATTTTTCTTGTGCATTCTCTTTGTGCGTGTGTTGGAATGTTTTGTTTTCTTTTGTTAGTTTCCCTTTCTGTTTGCCGGACACAATCGCATAGAGTCGCACGCGTTACTTGAGAAACGGATTGTGTGTGCCGGACCCGGACTGTTGATTAAAGGGGCGGGATGAGGCGGATAGTGTGGGAGCGATTTTGCAATAGATCCACAAACACATTACACGTCTGATTGGGAAAAGATGGTGGGAAGCGTGATTGCGATTAGCAGAAACGTACTCAGAGAAATGTCGATAGGCTGCAGTCTGCAAACTGTACCGAACGGGTAGCTGGAACAGGTAGATGGAACAGGGTGCACGAGAGGAGGTGAATATTGCACACACGCGATGCAAACGAAAACGAAACGATCCCGAGAGAGAAAGGAGCCCAAGCGGACCGGACAAAGCAAAGCAGAATTTATGACGAGTACCTACACTGCCACCAGATACATAGGTACATGGATATGTCTTATGCCTACCGAAAGCGTGGGACGTCTTTTTTCGAATGATTTCATCCAGTATAACTATACTGGGATCTTTACAAAACTTACGTCGATATTTTCAACACAACAGGTTCCACGCAGTCGATAGTCATAGACATATCCATGTTCCGATGTATCTGCATGCAGTGTAGATACTTTGTATCTTTTTATTACCCTTACTTCTCATAATACTTTTTCACCCTTACTTTTTCACAAAAGTAACACTTAAAAAGTAACGAAAGTAGTAAAAGTAGTAAATTTCACGAAAGTAGTAAAAGTAGTAAATGTAACGAAAGTAGTAAATGTAACGAATTTAGTGGGTAGTGAAAAGTAGTGGGTAGTGAAAAGTAACGAATTGTGAAAAATAGTGGGTAGTGGAAAGACAAGTTAGGTAGGTAGACTTAAGCTGTGTTTTGCTAGACAGCGGCTGGGCGATTTGCGTCTGCGACTCGAGAGCAATTGATTCATCATTCAATGTCGGGGTTTTGTATGAAAATAGTACTTTGTAGTATGTTGGGCAGGTTGTCTATGCAATCAAGGATTTTTATATGTACGTGAGGAGAATGGATGGAAAGAGACGAATGTACTGTAGATGTAGAGTCCTTCGGTGGCAGCAAGGACATTCGAGAAAGGATATTTTTGGCAGTGAAGCGATATATGGGGAATATGGGTGTTATATGAACCGGGATGAAGAGGCGAGTGTCCAGGAGTAGTGTAGATGGAATTCCGGATCCTTCGGTGGCGACAAGGATATTCGAAAAAGGATACTTTTGGCAGTGAAGCGAAATACGGTCAATATGGGTGTCATATGAATCGGGGTGGACACCCGAATATCCAGGAGTAGTGCGGATGGCGTTGCGAGTCCTTCGGTGGCGAAAAGGACATTCACGAAAGTCAATTGAAATATGGGCAATATGGGTGTCATATGAACCGGGGTGAAGAGGCGAATGCCTAGGAGTACTATGGATGGCATTCCGGATCCTTCGGTGGCGACAAGGATATTCGAAAAAGGATACTTTTGGCAGTGAAGCGAAATACGGTTACTATGGGTGTCATATGAATCGGGGTGAACACCTGAATATCCAGGAGTAGTGCAGATGCCATTTCGAGTCCTTTGGAGCGAAAAGGACATTCACGAAAGTCGAGTGAAAAATGGGCAATATGGGTGTCATACGAACCGGGGTGAAGAGGTGAATGTCCGGGACCACTATAAACGGCACTTAGAGTCCTTCGGTGGCGACAAGGACATTCGAAAAAGGATATTTTTGCTGGTAAGGCGAAATATGGGCAATATGGGTGTCGTATGAATCGGGGTGAAAAGACGAATGTCCAGGAGTAGTGTAGATGGCATTTCAACTCCTTCGGTGGCGAAAAGAACATTCATGAAAGTCAATTGAAAAATGGGCAATATGGGTGTCATATGAACCGGGGTGAAGGGGCGAATGTCCAGGAGTACTGTGGAAGGCATTCCGGATCCTTCGGTGGCGACAAGGACATTCGAAAAAGGATGTTTTTGGCAGTAAAGCGAAATATGGGCAATATGGGTGTCAAATGGACCGGTGTGAAGAGGCGAATATCCGGGAGTACTATAGATGGCATTCCGGATCCTTCGGAGGCGACAAGGATATCCGAAGAAGACTTTTTGCAAGTAAGGCAAATATAGGTAATATGAGTGTAATATGAATCGGGGTGAAGAGGCGTAGATGTAGATGGCATTTCGATTCTGTCGTCTACTTGCGCAGCATTGTCTCGAAAACGGTGGTGCGGACCAGGACAACGCTCGTTCTATTAACCAGGCTAAATGCGCATACGCCATGCTGTCGAAAATCTGGCAGAGTAGTTGTCTCAGCATCAACATCAAACTGATAATTTTCGCTCTCTGGTACTGCCTGTAGTTTTGTATGGGTGTAGTACATGGAAAATTTCCGTAGGAGTTACCAGAAAGCTGCTTATACGTTGTATGGTGTCGATGGCCGTCGTCCGCAACAAAAAAACTTACATATAAGGAATTTCGCATTTTTGACACCATTTTCACCCCCCTTAAGAAGCCCCATGCGGGCTGAGGAGCATCCACCCCACTACTTTTTTTTCAAAATTAATTGTTAATTGTAGTAGTAGTCAGCGAATTGTAGTAATTGTTGACATTCTCACCAAATTCCATCAAAATCGGTTCAGCCATTCTGGAGATACAGAACAGACGGACACAAAATCGATTATATACTCTGAAACAAGGGTGAGGGGTCTAACACTGTATCATTTCGGTGATAAAAGGATCTACTTTTTTGGTTCTCTAAATTCGAGAGAAACAGTGAACACTATCTATTTTGCGTACGTAACGAAACGGGTTTTTGATAGTTTTTCCCCCATAAGCTTTCAGGTTTTAAAAAGTTACATCGTCAAAATAGAATAATAGCCGCATGTATGCTTCCACGAATTGAGAAATATTCAAATTCATATACCAAAAATCAGGCAAGGTCATTTTCACTTTTCAACATCCGCCAAATACAAATTTATCGCCGATATTTACAAGTTACAGTTCATTTTATTATTTATTCTAGAAACATCCTGCAAACATCAGAAAAATTTGTCATGAATTCGTTGTTTCTTATAGTTTTACTATTGAAAAAACGTTGCCGGTTTGTTTTTACTACAAAAAAAAAAGTAACGAAAGTAACGAAATAAAAGTAAGTGTTACTTTCAAAGAAGTAACTAATCGTTACTTGTTACTTAAAAGTAACGATATTGCCCATCCTTAGCTATGGGGGCGCCAAAATGCTATCCACGGACTAACTTGTTTCTTCGCTCTATTTGAATATTAAAAAGATTTTTTTTCATAAAATTCCCAAACTTGAAGCAATTTGTTTCTGGAAAGCGCTTCGTATCCAATGGAAAAGAGAGGGCCGTAGGTGAATATTTTCACAACCTTCCAGACCCTCACTTCGGGGAAGGAAAACTGATGTTGCAGAAACGCTGGATCAAGTGTGTTGAAGTCAAGGGAGATTATGTAGAAAAATAAAATCATTTTTTAACTGAAAATCGCAGCCTTTCATTGTTAGGCCGAGAACTTTTCACCCTACCCTCGTACTTCAACAACTTTTCAAAATAAGCTAAATATAATCTCTTTATGATTTGAATTTAAAAAAAAAAACGCATGAGGGCTGAAAATGTTCTGCCGAAGCAAACCTCCGTGATCATGTAATCTGATCTCAAGCAGTTCTGCACATCAGGAATTTGATTCAGAATGCTCAAGTGACCGCTTTCTTCACTACGCAAGTCAGAAATTAAACGAAGTCTAAGGCGGCTATTACACTATAAAAGTTCTTTTACAAATATCTTTTATAAAAGAAGAAGAAAGAAACTTCTGCAAGCCCACATTGTGCGTGTGGCTTTGCCAAGTACATTATCTATGTGAGTATTCCAAATGAGTTTCGAGTCTAGAGTACGGTGACCATACGTACAGTATTTCGCTGTACATTACAGCATTTTGACCTGCTGTACAGCATGTAGAAATATACAGCAAAATGTACAGCATTTACGACTTTTTCTCGTTTCTGCTTCTCGACCTACTTAAATCGCCATGAAATCCTTTGCAGCCGCACCTGCTAGAACTACGCTGCGAAAAATCAACGAAGGTGATTAGGAGGAGTAGAGAAGTGAGTGGGACATACCGAGTTTATGTCACAATGTCGTCAATTTCCGTATGAAATTCGCGTTTTGGTCATAATTATTAGAATGTTCAGCAATTCTCTTGTCTATGATCGTCGTATCGTCTATATCCGGTGCACACACTTTCCCTTTTGAAGCTTTTAAAGAACTTTGTTGGTGCTTACTGCTTAAGAATGTCAGCCGATATTCCGACAAAAAATCAATGCGTCTGAAAATATTTACCAAACTGCAAAATTCTTTAAACCAAAAATTATTAGGCGTTGGATGTGCTGCACACATTGTGCATAATGCTATACAACAGCAGCAGATTTGCTTCCAATTGATATTGAGCATGCTGTTATAAAAATATATGGATATTTTCATGTATACACAGTTAGAGTTGTATCCTTTAAAAAAATTTGTATGGAGGCTGATGTTGCATATAAAAAAATACAATACTAGGGTACAGTAAAACCCGATGGCTAGCCTTAATACCTGCCGTGGGAAGGATTTTACAGTTATATGTACCGCTAAAATCGTATTTTTTGTCAATAGAAAAATGTCCGGCGCCATTACTACAATTTTTTCAGACGAGTCATCAGAACTTTGGTTAAAATTCAGGCTGCTATATTCAATAATACTATTAAGAACATTGAAGGTGATAAAAATACTATTTTGAGCGTATCTAATGAAATACAATCTTTAAAAAATAAGTATTAGAATAGTGTTGATGGGGACTTCATTCCACTAGGAATACGTAACAACTTACGACAATTAGTTGATAATAGCAGTGTTGATGAGCAACAAATTAAATTAGAAATAAAAAAGTTTTACGTGAATTGCTTTGGCTATTTAAATAAGTGGACCACTCAGTTCATGGAAGTACAGCAATACGAGTGGGTTGAGCTAAAAGAAGTAGTTGCTTGGACAGCGGTGGAAAATTATTTCTCAAAATTTATGGGCAATTTTCAAAAAATGGATTTAAATGACAGTGATTTATCTGATGAAGTCAATTTTTTAAATGTATACGTGAGCCAGGAAAAAATTATGAAGTGGAATGAAGACATGGTTTCCACTGATTTAAAAAGGTTGAAATTTTTCAACATTTTACACAAAACAATATCCCCTTTAAAAATTTATTAAAAATTGTTCTATATGTGCTCTGTTTACCGGGGACCACAGAAAGAGTGTTTTCACTTATAAACAATCTTTGGACATCCGAAAAAACTCAATTGAAAGTGGAAACATTAAAAGCTATTTTAATAGTTCGTATAAACTTCGATTGTACCTGCGAAGAATTTGTGAAATATATTTCAGAAAATACAGAGTTGTTAAAGAAAATTCATTCTTCCGAAAAGCATAAGTACATATACCTATATATAATAGATAGGTATATAAGAATATATTGTTTGTTGTGCCTTATTTGTAACAATTCAAATACATATATTGTGCGTTTATTAATACAAATTTCTTTTGTTTTACTAATTTTACCAAAGGTTTGATCGCTACTACAGTAGGTTAAAAATTACTTTTTTTGCGCAAATGCACCCGCAATAATTCTAAAAATCGCAAAATCTATTACTGCTTCTGACAGCCGATTGTATTAAAAAATTTTATTCTGCGCATCCAACATTTTGTTAGATCGTTTAATAATACATATGTATATGTAAGACAACATTATCTTAAATACAGCTAAGCTAAATGATGGGTATGTGTTTTTTAGGCGATGCGTACTCAGGAATCTGGTCACCTTAGTCTAGAGTTACCCCGAGACATTAACTTCCGTGGAATAAACTAAGGTCGTGCCGCCTAACGAAATTGGATCCAATGTTATATTTCGTTTTCGTGTGAACGGCACAACGACAGTTTTCTGTGGGTTTACATGTAAGCCCACAGCAACAAACCAGTGTCGAACTATGTTAAGGGCCGATCTCATCACCTCCGTGATGGTAGATTCGAATTTGCCCCTGACTATGATAGTTAAATCATCCGCGTACCCGATAGTAAGATAACCGCGCTCATTAAGCATGTAAATCAGCTCGTCTACCACAAGGGACCACAAAAGGGGTGACAGAGCGCCACCTTGTGGACAACCCTTTACGGCATTCACATAAATGAATTTACTGCCTAGAGTTGAGTGAATATCCCGCCCACGGAGCATGGTATCGATCCATGCAATGGTAGCGGGCGGGATGTTCCTGAATTCCAGTGCTCTGGAAATGCACTCGTAGCCGCTTCCGGTAGCGACTGAATGCTCTCACAATGTCTTTTCCAGCATTCTCGTTTGAAATGCCTAATGAGTTTATCGTACTCGGTGAGAGCAGCTCTGTACTCA
The DNA here is from genome assembly GCA_964017055.1 of Chloromyia formosa. Taxonomy (NCBI): domain Eukaryota; kingdom Metazoa; phylum Arthropoda; class Insecta; order Diptera; family Stratiomyidae; genus Chloromyia; species Chloromyia formosa. Next base: position 63,052,044 of record OZ024817.1, read on the forward strand.
TCCCATCTATTGAAGCGCTTTGCTTTGTTGAACATCCTCCTAAGTTTAGCTCGCTGGCGGGTCAATTCCTCGTTCCACCAGGGTACTTTGCGCCCCGACTCCACCGTACGTGAAACGGTACTATCTCTGTAAGTGAAAGTTAAAATTTCATTGAGCTCTTCAGCTGCAAGCTCATTTTCCCCTGTAGTGCTGATGAGACTGACCAGTAGTTCCGCTTTGGAGCTGACTAGTTCACAGAATTTAATCCAGTTAGTTTTCCTTGGGTAGAAAGTATCCGAGCGAATGTCAGATTGTCCTAGGATGTCAAATCTAATGTGTCTATGATCTGAGACACCTCGTCCGACACGTGCCAGTTCGCAATGAACCTGGAGAAAAAACCGCTAGCAAGGGTAATGTCGAGTACCTCTGCCCTTACCGCCGTGATAAAGGTAGGTTTGCACCCCCTGTTCAGGACATTCACATGTTTACACATAAGATAGTCAAGAAGTCGCTTCGCGCTTACCTCTATCGTTGATGTCACTGCTACCCCACACCGTGTGGTGTGCGTTCGCATCGCAACCGATCACATAATGCCGGTTAGTATGTCGACAGAAGTCGACCAGCTGCTGGGCCTCGAGTGGTGGAATCTCAACTGATATATATTAAAATAATTCCTTGAATTTATTCTTAGCCATTATATTTATTGTACTACAATCGTACCTCATACAATTACATTACTTTGAACTACCTATACTATCACACTTATACCATTATACCAATATGTTATACTAAAAGACAATGAAATAAAGCAGTCCCAGTTTAACCTTCAAAGCGTGCGTTTCTAAATGTAATATCAACATTGTCAGATGTGAAGTAGGTAGACGCAACTACCACTTTCTGACGACGGTTGAGCGTGGATACTTCCACCAATGCTGCAGCTAGATCTCTAGAAATAAAATTGGTTAGTAGCAAATTGTTGACGCATTTGTCGATCAGAAGCGCCGCATACGGACAACCCGCTAACTTGTCATATATCAACTTACCAATTGTTGTGTTTAGACCACAAATTCGGCCACGGGCCACCCATGGCTCTTGAATAAGCGCAATGGTGGCCTGTTTATCGGTGAATAATCTGCATACAGTGGCTGATGCTCCTATTGCTTGGTGCAGGTTCGCTTGAAGCACCTTAATGGCGCTCATGGTCCTGCGAGGATAGCGAGCGTTGGACAAGGCACTTTTGCTTGCCCTGTTGGGAACTGTTGCCTCCGTCCCCCTTTCTTCGACGCTCCCTTCGGTGAGAGCCGCTGAGGTTCCACGGGCTATTAACAGCACAAAGACCAAACGGGTTACTGCCCCGTATCGATGATGCGCCTTGACGGACATTGGCCGCTGGCGGCACAGGTTTTGCGGCACTTAACGTTGCGCGATGGGTGCTAGATGCGCTACTGGTAGATGGTGTATTCGCATCTACGATGAATGTCGAGTTGCCGTCGGTGTCGACAGGCCCCACCTTGGTTGGAATTGGGTCCACTTCAACCTTAGGATCAGGTTCGCCTGCGGTGGGTGGGGCAAATTTGTGCGCATCCTGTTTATCGGAGGAAGGCGCATTGTTTACATTAGGACGTTTGCACTCGCCCAGATTGAGCGTGACGTGCGTGAAGCGATAGGCAATTTTACCCTTGCACTCCAGCAACCGCTCCATCGAGGCGTCGTCCACTGCCAAGACGAGGTGAAGGGAGTCCTCATTTACCCCCCTATTTATGACCCTCCAATTTTCGGTTGGAAGGGGATTTTGAGCTCCATTGGAGAGCGTAGAGCTGCGAGAAAAATAGCCACGTATAACGTGCGGACGATGGAAGCCCTTTTCCTCCACAAGTGAAATGGGGAACGAGCATTTAGATTTGATAAATCCAAAGCTCCTTTGCACCCATTCAGCTGTCACGGCGTTAGTACAGACCAGCAAGAGCCAACCTGCACGTGGAACACAGGCCTCAAAATCAATGTCCTGATCATCGGGCCTGTTCTCGATCGTGACGTCGATAATAGCCTCCTGTACAAGAGTCATTTGCTCGGTTGTTAGGGAGGTAGCGGATGCATCAGCTGAGCAGAACCCCAGCTTAACACCCGCTGTTACCTGGCTATACAGCGGCTTACCGCACTCTTCGCGAGCCCTGAATCTTTTCGCCAAGTTAGAATGTGGTGATTGCTCCACAAAGCGTTCCCGCTTCACCGACGGCTTAGGCCCTGAGCATATGAAGGCTATCTCCCGGGCTTTTTCCCTAGAGTGGCCCTCAGCCATAGCCCTCCTATATTTGCGCCTTTGCGCCGTCGTTAGTTTGGTATAGCCGCTACTTGGGTTCAAACCCATGCGGCTGACTCCTTCACCTACGACCGTCAATCCGGATTTGTCCGTATACGATTCGTCCGAGGACTCAGAGGGACTGTATCGCTTAACGGCCAGTCCATCGACAGTCTCAACAACGGGCCTGGAGGCTTCATCGAGCAGTGAGCTAGTAGGCAGCTCAGAGGAAACTGTGTTTGATGCATTTGGAGCTGCATCAGACTCTGATTTTGTTTTGTTTTTTGGTATCCATAGAATCCCACGAATATCCGGGAAGGACAGTCGCCGACGACATCACCCGGTCTACCGTCAGAAGTTTGGTTTAAAACTGGAGGTCGACTGGTATCCAGAGTTCACATACTAGCGGCCAAGCACTCTCTTGACCATGCATCCCTCGGCGTACGCTGTTCCACCTTGGATTTAGGGTATGTCTATAAGGGAGATACCGCTCCCTACCCGACCAAGTTTAGTCAGCGCTGATGGCAAAGATAAGACGTTGCCAACAGCCTGCTTCCACCCGTCACCACGCGGAGGTAAAGGTCGCACTTCCTAGGGCATGACAGTTACGGCAAATGTACCATGATGGTCCAAATGTTAGTCCCCCTGTCGCACCTGACGGGCCATACTAAGTTGGTGTGCAGAATGAAATCAAGTGTAACAAAAATTCCGATTTTAACTGAAATGTTTATTATTGTTCATTCTGTTATGTTGGTGTTCTTTTAATCTGGATGCTAAGTGTCTGGTAGTTGCGCCATAATAAGCTCTGGTTACATTACAAAACGAAAATTATAAGAAGAGACAACACTTCCTAGTGGCGAAAAATTTGTAATTGTACATTCAATTGGAACTAAAGTAAAATCAATATTGTATAAAGTTATCCTATTAGGCCGATTTTTGATATATTGTTTGAGTTGGTACATTGTTTAAAAATTCCAGTTTTCTATTCCCCCCTAACACCACGGACCCCGCCACCATGTTGAAAATGTGCCTAATTGTTTGGCTTGTCCTGTTTCTTTTCAGTATCTCCTAAATTGGTCTCACAAGAAATCTTGTAAAACTTTACTTAACTAGAGTAATTTATCTACAATTTGAGACTAAAATAAAACTTCTAGCTTTTATAATATACTTACCGAGATAGAGCTTTTAAGGCATAAATCGATGAGCATTCATTTTTGAATTTTCGCTCATAGCTACTCTAAAAATAGTCCAAATTGAAAAATATTGGCCACATTAGGCTTACAATCAAATTATCCCCAACTTTTATAGACTAGCTTTTCCATTTGGAGCTTTCATTACAAAGATCTGTAAGCTTGAATAGTGATAAAGTGTGATTTTTTTTTTGTGCCTCGAAAATTGTCATTTTTTGACTATCGATTTTGACTACGCTACTGAACCGAATTTCAACTTTGAGCAGTGCATTGAACGCAGAATTCAACGGTCTTTAATTTACTGCTGCAAGGTTTTTCGATCCGAGGCACCGTTTAAGATTTATAACGATAATATAAAAAAAGGGCTTAAATTTCTCGGATTTTCGCCCTCCAAAAGTTAAGCTCAACTTCTACGACCGTGCAAACTCAGTTTCCATGTATTCAGTATCTATAGAAGGGATTAAAATTATTTTCAGATATTTCCCTCATTATTATTAAAAAGCCCCAAAATTGGCTTAATTTGACTGGCCTATATTGCAAGTGACTAAATATAAAATTGAACGAGTTTACAGATTAAGAAAATGTGACATTGTATTGTAGATTGTCAATCCTGATGATTTCCAAGGAGTGAAACGTCGAAGAAGAAAATTAAATAAACAACAAATAAGCCGAGGAATTTCGAGCAACTTTATTAAATCACTAGACGAGATTGAAAACAGTGACAAATATACCTGAAAAAAATATAAATAATTTTTTTCCATCAAAATACAATTCATTTATTTTAGAAAATATTTTAATACACACATCGTATATATACCTATGTATGTTGACCGACATAATGTAGTTAATTTAAATAAAGCGTTTAATGGACATTTCCAAATACAGTCAAGCATTTTTCAAAACAGGAACTATTAATGTTGTGAGACGGACTTAAACCCATGATGTCCATATAAAGGCATTGAATGAATTCATATACAATTAACACATTGTACAACATTAAGCTATATCGCATAAAAAGCTAATTTGTGTTTTATAAAAGACACACAGTTTGCATGTAGTTCAACGTAGGCTTTTTAACTTAAATTTTAAACTAAAAAATTAAAAATATCATTTTTAGTACACAACATCGAGACACACTACGAGTATCTAAGTACAATAGGATAAATTTTCTAATAATTGCAAAGCTTCTATTAGTAAAGGCAAATATATCGCACTATTCACAAAAAATACTTCAATTTAGATTTTTTCCAAAAGATTCTTCAAAAATCTAAAAACTCAATTTCACGCTTCGTAAATTATACCTCCACTAATTTTATCACAACAAATATGTAGCAAAGCGATAATATCGCAAACAGAAATATATATCACAACCAACGAAACCAAAACAAAACTCATAATTGCATGATATGACAACAAAAAGCAAACAGTACTGCACACAAAAATCACAACAAGGCAATCAGAGAATTTGTCTTTGAATCTTACAACTTAAAGTATTTGAGGTGTTAGAGATTACTCCCTATCGCTACAGTCTATAAATCACAACGTAAGAATATTCTAAAACAAATGTAAACATTTTTGGCATATTCTGTGTAGAAACTTTCCATTGAAAAAAAAAAAGTCGAATCTCTGAGTTGGATGATCAAATCTACATAACACTACTCTTTTTCACAAATCAACTGCTCTAGACATTTGCTATGGGGGTCGAATCTTGCGATCGTAAACTATAATTGTTCCTACTATCGTATATGGCATTCGATTCAAGGTCGGTAATTTTCGTTAGATCATTCTGAGATTCAGATAATTGCCGTTCAGTCATTTGTTGCTCGCTTCCGATAAATCTGAGATTCGGCTCGTTATCTACTGTGGGATAAGATTGGGAGTCCTGAGATTCATTACCTGTGAAGAAAGAGTATTAGATAATACTGGGCGATGAACTATTGACCTTATAGTTACGAAGCTCACCTAACTTTGCACGAATAGCCTCCTGTTTGATGATGATTTCGTTTGTGATGTAAGTCTCGCGACGGATTTTATCACGTAATTTGGCAGCCTTATCGGGGATACACCACCGGACGAATATCATTACTACGGCAACAACGTTCTGGTGGATAAAAAAGAACATTAGAAATTATATCGCCTATTTAACAATCAGCCCAGTTAATCCAGAATTCACTTACACTTGAATTAGATTCAATTAAAACAAAAAAAAAAAACACATTTTATTCTTAAGTTGTTAGAGGCAGGTGGTTTCAATATACATAATACTGAATGGCTTAAGTACTCTTCATCCACAAGCCCAACAAGAAGACTGGTTGAGCTATTTTGTGAATCATACAACCTACACCAGTAGATTCCAAAATACATGGTATAGAAGGTCAAAACGCCAACCTATTGGACTTGTTTATCACTTCACACTCCGATAAATACTCAATATTGGTTTCATCTCCTTTGGGGAGTTCCGATCACAAATTTATATCGACCCGATTCACTACTTGCTCCCTGAATCTCAAAGGAGTATCTTCCACCAAAAGACTATTATGGCATTATATCATAATATAAACGATTGGATCGCATTCATGATGTCAATTGTAAACATCATCCGATACGGAATGTACTGTTTCATCCCGCATAGCTCTAAGAACATTAAACCAACTACTACACACACCAAAAACCAAGAGGGTTTAACGGAGATTGCAAAGAGGCTACTAAGAGAAAAGAAGCGGCATACCATGCATACAAACAACCCCCCAGTGTCGAACTCACATCGAAGGCAGGCAGCACCTGATGAGTAGTGATCTGTCGGTGGTACGAAACCAGAGGCCAAGAGTTCCATTACACCCTGACCGAGATGCGAGCGCGAGGGCATCTCCTTCCGCTAACCATTCCATCCTTAACGCCTCATTTTTTTATTATTCGCCGTTTTTGCCTCCAATGTTTGTGTTGTCTTCCCCAGGTCTATGCATTTTTATTAATACGTAAAGGACAGGGGCAACGAGCGGTGAAACCCCGCCCACGTCTCCCAAGCTGAGCTACAGCAAGCATAGGCCGGTGCTTAGCTTGTTGAGGGGCCTTTTTCTTCGCCAGATGGCACGGCTGGACTTTCACGGTCATTATGCTACCTTAGGCTCCGTCCCCACGGGAATCTTCGGATGCCCACCAAACTCTTCATTACAAAAGGTCTAAAACTCTCCGCGGAACACTAAATCTGCAAATTTCTTGTTACAGCTAAATTTCAGTTCAATAGAAAATTCAGGCAAAAAGTTTTCGTTGAACAAAAAGGTAGCAAAGGCATCTGGTCACTTGTTAAATCTGTGGAGAATAACTTCAGCTCTTCGTCCATTCCACCACTTGTACATAATATATAGTGAATCACTAGATAACGCCAATTTGTTTGCTGAAATTTTCAGTGTTAACTCTTACCTCCTGCCCTCTAATCAAATCCACCAGCCATACCCTTATACGATTCACGCCAGAGACCTTTGGATTTCCGCACTAGGGAAATATTTGAAGTACTCTCAAAGCTCGATGTATCAAAGTCGGCTGGACCTGATTGCATATCCCCTTTAGTTCTCAGACTTTGCACTTGCTCACTAGCGAGACCTGTTCGAAAACTATTCAATCTATCCTGGTCGACCGGGGACATCATCATGGAAGCAAGCTCATGTCCAACCAATCCCCGAAAAAGGTGAAGCATGTGATCCCACTAACTTCCCACCAATAGCATTGACTTCGATTCTGTCAAAAGTCTTTGAAACCCTGATTAACAAGCAACGATCGCCTGTACGGTTTCTGTTCTCCGCGCTCCGCGCTCCACCGGAAACCGGACATATCTAACCGAAAGATGGAATTGCTGTATTCATCAATTTGGTGAAGCTAAAATCATTACCCTCGACATTTCGAAACCTTTCGACAGAGTTTGGCATCCGGCTCTTTTAGCTTAACTTCAGGCTTTTGATCTGGACACAAAATTAGTTGAATAAATTGAAAGTTTCTTCCACGGTAGATCGCTTCGAGTCGTCCTTGATGTAGTAGTTAAATCGAATTGCCATACCACCAACGCAGGATTCCCTTAAAGCACTGTCCTATCACCAACGCTCTTTCTTCTGATCATTAACGATCTTTTAAGTGTGACTTCAAACCCAATTCACAGTTTTGTAGATGACAGCACCCTTGATTCTACTTATACTTTTAATTCTGTAGCTGACTCCCGCCAAAATGCCAGATCTATCAACCGAGATCGCATGTCTGACTCACTAAATAGAGATATCTCAAAAATTATTGGATGGAGGACAGTGAATCGAGTAGAGCTTAATGCATCCAAAATGTTGTCTGATTTTCAATAAACGACGTGCCCCATCTGCCGCCCAATCCATTCTTGTTGATGGTGTCGGCATTACTGATTCGCCCACGTTGAACGTACTAGGTTAGGTTAGGTGCAGGGGCTGCCATGATAGATCACAGCACACTTAAACCGCAAATTGGGTCCGTTGTGATACCTCCAGAAACTCTCTATACCTTGTCCTAAAAATTAGGTTTTAAAACCAGCCGGTGCTAGCAATAAAACGATTGAGCTTTGTCGCGCTAGCGTTGTTGAAGTCTTCCAAGTCGTAAAAGAACGAGGAACCAAGAAATCTCCTCCTCCTGCCCGCCAAAGCTCTGTAGTGGCACAGAAGGTGACTAACGCTCTCCTCCGCGTCCACGTCCTCACAGCTTCTGCAGTAATCATGGTGCGGAAGGCGCAGCCTCCAGGCTAGTTCCCCAATAGAGCAGTGCCCTGTGATGACCCCCACCACCCTGCCGATGTGTGATCTACTTAATGATAGCAGTACTGCAGAGCGTCTCGGATCAAGTCTAGGCCAAATCGCCCTTGTCGTTTGGCATGAGTAACCACTGAGCCATCTTATGTTGGCCCTATCAATAGCGACTGACTTAGTTATCATTTTACATACCGCAAAAGGTATTTTAATACTGTCCCGAATTCCAGCTACATTACCGGTTATCCTCTCACGCGCAAGCTCATCCGCTCTGCAGTTGCCTGCAAGCCACTGTTACCGGGTATCGAGCAAAGCGTAATGTTGAAAAAACCGCCCATTAAAGTGAGGGCTGCGCGACAGTTCACAATCGTTTTGGATGTAGTAGAACGTACTAGGTATTAATATCTCTAGTAAACTAAACTGGTCTGACCACATCTTCTACATTGCACAAAATGCAATGAAGTGTCTGGATTTCATGAATCGCTGTAAAAAATACTTTACACCATCTAAATTGGCGCAAATTTAAGGTATAAGTACCACACACTGCCGAACTCGAACACGAACCTGGTACAAATGTCTTCTGACTAGCTCAAGACACACACTTCGCATAAACGTGAAGAAAACCGGTCCACTTATACCATGTTCGCGATCGAGTTCGACAGTGTATGGTGACACTAAGGCCCACATAAAACCGAGACTTGAATATAATTCCCACATATGGGTAGACGCAGGTTGAACCTATCCGCATCAGAGAAAGTTCAGCGGGAAGCTTTAAACCTTATTGGCGATGAATCCATAACATATAATATCGAGCCGCTTGAACATCGGCGAAATGTCGGTTGTTTGCCACTTTTTTTATGCTACTACAACCGCTGTTGCTCTGACGAAATATCTTATTCCTGAGTTTGCTCATTCTTTGCGTAGCACCCGGCTACCAAACCGTTTTCATCTTCACTTTTTTTTTAGTTCAGTAGTAGTCGTACCGTTTAATTCTGCAAAAAGTTAAACGAAACGTACACCGGTACCTCATACAAACTCAACCCATTCTAGCCCCACTACCCTAATTTCCTTCCCGCCAAGGCTGTACTGTCGCATCACTGTACCTAACCTATAGCATAAACTTAAAAAAACAGAATCAAGTGATAGTAGATAAAATTGAATGAAACAAATATTGTATATGTACATACCTCAAATATTACAACAAACGCCAATCTCGCTGCAAGAATAATCCAATACATTGTAGTCCGTTCGTATTTATTGGCAGACCATGGAGGTTCCCTGAAGTCCGGGTATCTATTAATAAATGTCAAACATAATGTTAAGACAATAAAAAACACAGGGACAGAAGCTTTCAGCAATTTATATATAATACATATAATATTTAGATAGAAACATAAAATTTTTTTGTTGCGGACAACTGCCATCGACACCATACAACGTATATGGTACTTAACATGCCATCGCTCTTATCCGTCCAGAGTGGGACTACACAATCGAAACTAATCAAAAATTAAGGGGGTCCAAAAACGCGTTCGTCGGTCTCGACCGCTGGTGCGAAGCGCGTCTCATCAGACGCCTCTGCTTCGCGCTTCGCACCAGTAGGAGAGGCGTGGTAGCTCATTCTTAACATTTTAATTTTAGTAAAAATTAATATTCATCATGGTGAGTGAAATGAAATATATACGGTTTGGTTGCTTAACTGTCAGGTCACTAAATCCATCCATGCTTTTAATGTTAACTATTGTAAGTTAATCTAAATCAGCAATATTGACATTTTAATCAAAGAATTCCGGAAAACTCAAGTCAAGCTTCGGATCAGCGGCAACGAATACGCAAACGAAGTACGGATTACTCTCTTCGAAGCTGGAATGTATGATCTCTTAACAAAAGTGACACTGTCAAAGTGTTGCAACAAAAAGCGAAAAGCTAAAACATAAATGCATTAGCAATTCAGGAGACGAATTGGCTCGGAAATGGCATCGAAGATACGCAGAATATCTCTGATACAATATTCAAAAGCGGAAACCCCTCGGGAAAACGGGAGTTTGGACTAGCATTCGTGGTAGATAAAATTTTTAAACTGCATGTCATCGACTTCAAACCAATCAACGAAAGACTATGCGTCATCCGTATAAAAGCTAATTTCTTCAAAATATGGCTAATACACGCCCATGCTCCACTGGAGACATACAAAAATCAAAGATGACTTCTATATCACTCTGAAAAGATTCTTTGAGTGCCTGCCTTCGAAACGACGTTAAACTGATTATAGGAGATTTCAACGCCAAAGTCGGTAACGAGGAGACTCACAGAGCTACAACCGCAGGGCACAGTCTCCACGAAATATGCAATCAGAACTGTCAACTCCTCGTAGGGTACGAAATACGTCGCAGGAGAAAGACTGTTACGATGACGGATGCCAGGCAGCAGTGAAAGCCAACAACTAGGCGTACAAGAAGATACACGTAAAAAAGAACCAAAACCAAAGAAGAGAAATTCTTCCATGAAAACCTCAGAAGTATAGATGGGAATCTTGAGAGAAACAAGACACGAGAAGCCTTTAATGAACTCCATCAGAACCGACAAAGACCGTGCTATCATCAGTGATAATGTTCCTATGGCAGCCGATTCTACACATCGGAAGAACCCGTTATCAACAACGGCCAACAGCTGCCACACCCCTTCAACGCCCGAAGGAAAGTATGTACGTGTATTCGCATCTGTCAGCATCGGATTTTATATCAATTGGCGCAACTGCTCTCAGTTCTCCTCATCCGCGGCGGCATCGAAATCAACCGTGGCCCATGGATCTGCTGTGTCTGCAATAAAACTTTGCACCCCAACACCACTTCAGTGAGATGCAATTGTTGTTATGAATGGTACCACCTTAGGAATTGCTCCGGTTTAACTAATCACATGCAATGCAACTCTACTTTTACCGCTGCCCAATGCAGGAACAATAGGCATCAATCTCCTGCCTCGCCCAACACTACCAACCTGACTACTCCAGCCCAGTCATACGCAAGCTCGCAGTTGTCCCCCGTTACCCCGATAAACAACACCACCATTCATCCCAGGCCATCGGCGCAGCACAATCTTACTCCGGCACCTACAATCTCAAACTTCAACATTCTCTCACTAGTGCAACTTAACTGCAACGGACTGCAACATAAGGTCGGAAAATTAACTGCGTTTAGGGACAGGCATCGTATTGGTGCCATACAGAAGACAAAGCTCAACTCCAACTCGTCTCTCAATAGCAACTACAACATTGTGCGTAAGGACCGATTGACCGACGCTGGTGGAGGACTTGAACTCTCAATACACCGATCTGTGCAATACCGAGAATTAGCTCCATCTGTACACAATGATAATGTCCTTGAACTGCAGGCCATAGCTATACAATCGGGTAAATCAATAACTGACGCAACAGTCCAATTTTGAACTATGGCCTCGAGATGAGTTAGCATCATCTCATTTTCTAGATCGTCGCGGTATACAATATACAATCGGGTAATGCGGAAATTAAAATTTTCAGTGTCTACATTCGTCCTGTTTCCAGCTGTCCCTCAGGTTGCAAAGTCAACCTAAGCCCTTTGCTCACCGGTCAACACTGTCACGTACTTGGTGACTTCAATGCAGATCATGAGCTATGGCACTCCAGCCTGATGACGCCAGAGGAGTCACAATAGCTGAACAATTGAACTCATCTGAATTCTACCGTTTGAATGACGATACTCCCACTCGTATTGTGGGATCATGCTCCAGCTCTCTTATCTAGTGTCAGTCTCTCATGAACATTGAGAGCCCGTTCTCACACTATCATCTGATCATCTTCCGATCATCATCAAACTCGAGCGACCATCCAAGTTTCAATCTGCAGAACACCCCAAAGCTGACTGGGACGGCTTTAAAAGTGTTACCAATGCCACCTTTGCAGCGTTGCCTACACCATCGGAAGTGCGTGTTGCTGAGTCCAACTTCAGACAAGTACTGAACAAAGCAGCGGCCAGATTCATTCCTGCTGGAAGAATTCCTACGATTCAACCTAATTTTCCGACGTCACCTGCCAGATTGGCAGATGAGAGAGACCGTCTACGCTAATCCCAGCGATATCAGAATCAGAGACCTGAATGTCAAAATAAACGCAAAAGTAGGCGACCATAAAAGGACTAAATGGAATGCCCACCTGAATAGCTGCAATCTCAAATCTGGAGTCACTACGCTTTGGTCTACCGTTAGAGCCTTAGCCTATCCGACTAAAAAAGGGAATGTTGCCATTGAATTTGACTATAAAACTGTTAGCGATCCCACCCAATCATTTTAACAGGCAGTTTATCGAACGACCGCCTCCCGACAAACGCATAATACACAGAAGGATCCGAAACTTAGCTACAGACCAACCGCCTCAATTTACTCCAGATGAAGTTATTGCAGCCATCGAAAAAGCGAATAATTCCAAAGCATCCGGACCAGACGGAATCTCTATAACCATGCTCAAGAAACCTGAATCGCCAGCCATTGAGTACCTAACGTCCAAAGATTCAAAAGGGGACCTTTTGAAGACGCAACTTACAAGGCAGCTATTACTTCTTTACACACGGAGGAGGTTCAAAGATCGATTGCGGAACTAAAGAACAACCCAGTACTCCAAGCACGACCACCATCCCTCTCAACTAGTGAGGATAGTTTGCCCAGACCAACAAGAACCACACTGGCGCAACTCCGTTCTGGTTGGTGCTCCCGGCTAAATTGCTACCTGTCCGGGATTTATATCGATGGTCCAAATGCGTGTCCAGCTTGTAATGGTACAATAATAATGGTAATGGTATGTCTACCGCATCTTAACTACCCTGCAGCTCCCACGCCACTAACACCTGGAGCTTTATGGGAGACTCCAATCGAAGCCGCAAGTTTCCTTGACTTCGAAAGTGAAGGAGAAGTGGCCGCTGCTGACTCCTGACGCAAACACACACATACTTAAATTGGACGCATTGCTACAACAACAACATCAGTGATACCCAAGCGGTCAACAGGAATTGCGCGTCCTTCTTCGAAAGAACTATTCAACCCGAGTCATAACACGTCAGAGATGAAACCCCAATGGAACCAACGCTCGAAGCAGCCATCAACACACTGAAAAACAAAGCGCTTGGCATCGACGAAATACCAGCAGAGCTAATCGAAAAAAGCCGGAGGACCCATCAGAACGTCCTATAAGATCGATTTTTGTCAAAAATTCTTGGAAACACGTATCAAACCGCATGCTGAACATCGGGGAATATCAAGAAGGCTTTCGTCCACTGGTAAACTTTTCACGGGAAAGCAAGTGCTTGGGAAAATGCTGCGAATTAAACACCGATGCACACCGAACATTTGTTGACTTCAAGCATACATACGACAGCATCGGCCGGAGTGTACTATATAATGCTTCGTTTACACGTGAACATTGAGTAAAACAGGGATCATTAAAAAATTGCATTGAAAAGTACCAACAACAAAAAGTTACCTTTCGTTTCTTACATGGCCAATATGAAATCACGAACATGTAAGTCGTTCCTCATCTCTGAAATACTGAAAAGGTATCTTTTTGTTGTTGATGCTTTTAAATGCTCCGTGTTTTTGTTCCTTGTTTTGCTCAATGTTCACGTGTAAACGAAGCCGAAGCCTACGATCATACGAAAATTCGGAATACCGGTAAAATTAGTTAGTTAACCCATGATAAATAAAAGCTGCCGGTGCAAACAATGAAGACCCTTCTAATCACAAATGTCCAAATAGTGGGATACACAGATAACATCAACTAACATCCTGTCAACGTCACCAGTGACTGCGAACGAAACGTTGCCCTCCCTTAAGCAGGCAGCAAAGGAAATTGATATACACATCTTCTTCTTCTTCCTACTCCTGTGCCCAAGTAGGGATTGGTATCCTGATGTCTCTCTCTCTCAATTGCCCTAACCCCTTGTGGGGCATAGCGCGTCAACTATTTCATGTGACCCAGTTGACGATTCTCGGCATAAACTGATATCGGAGAATGCAGTTGCCAGCATGCACCTCCTGATCCTGATGTCATCGCTGTATATAGGTAAACAGAAGTCCACAAGTTGGGTTACTAACAAGGACGATTGGCTAATCCTAACGGATTGTATTGCCAGGTGTATATTTTACTGGTTTAAACTCATGATATTATTTTTGTCATTAAACAGTTAGTATGTAAAATATTATATCACAGTCTAAGCTGATATTAAATTTTCAAAATGGCCTCAGCCATGTGGTTTGTTTACTTTGTAATTTCACAATTTTTAGTTGTTGTGGTAGCGATGCTTCAAATACTGCAATTCTTCTTGCATCGAGGGAGTTTGGCAGCTCTTGGCCGTTGAAAAAACGGGTCGTTCCGGTACGAATAACCGGCTGCCGCAGGAACGCACAATTTTTAGTAATATTTATTAATGTAGAAGTATTAAGTCCTAAGGCCAATGTTGAATCTTGTATCTAGCATTATTGCCAATACGTGGGTTATAGAAGTTTTGATCGTCAACGTGAAGACGATTCTGAACCAGATTTGATCGTCAACTCTCCTGCCTTTCTAGACGATTCTGAACCATGTGAGCCATCCATCAAAAATCCATTTGTCATCATCATCGTGGCGCGACAGCCCGACGTCGGGCCTTGGCCGCCTGGATCATTATCCTCCAATTATCTCGGTCACGTGACCAACAAAGAAAAAACTGAAGTGCTCACCCAATCCCGCAAAAAGAGATCAAACACCGCGGAGGCGATGCCAGACGACCACGTCATCGAAGGGTGGGAGACAACTTCAATTACCTTGAGGCGAAAATAGTAGAGAATGGCGATGAAACTTTCGAAATGAAACGACGGACCCAACTTGCAAATGCTAAGCTGAAAGTCTACAAAACAATACTGTGTTTTGTGCTACGGATATGAGACATGGGCTCTCACCCAAACCTCGGAGAAGCTGATGAACACCATCGAAAAAAGGGAGCTGTTTGTCATGGCGACCAATGGCAAAGAAGGCACAACAGCGAGTTATACGGAATCTACAACGAACCAATGGTCTCAAAATTCGTTAAAATACGAAAGGTACAATGAACTCGACACGTAGAACGAATGGATGAAAAACGAATACCCCAAAAAGACGTTCATGCGAGCAGGTAAAGGGGGAAGACCATCTGCTAGACCGAAGAAGCAATGGGTTGACTCCGTTGACAGCGACAGCAATATGCTGCTCGGATGCACAGACTGGAGGCGACGACTGGCGGGAACCACATCCCGCGGAGGACACATAGGCTGATAAGTAAGAACATTTCATAGAATTCCTCCAAATGATTATATTGTTTGGTTACAAAAAAAGAGAGGCAACCGGTAGCGCAGTGTGTTGAGGCGTCAGTCTCATGTTTGACTACCGGCGTTTTGGGTTCGAATCCCGTCCACGACGACGTTCGTGGCTATGGATGTGTAGGAGGTGCATGCTGGCAACTGCATTCTCCGAAACCAATTTATGCCAACGAAATGTCAACTGGGCCACATGGAACAAATGACGCGTTATGCCCCACAATTGGTTAGGGCAATTGAGTAGTGAGTACAAAAAAAAAGAAAAAGAAACCAGCTTTTAAACACTAGTCTGTAGTTCATATGACTTATTCTCTTACTAGTTAATTCCCATGAACGTAGAAACGCCATAACACTAATCGAATACTTACCTACAAATCGAAACATTCTGTGTTGAATAAATCGGTTCGCTACCCCGTTGCAAATCCTTTGTATCAAAATATGCTAACGTATAGTTTAGGTAACCCGAGAGAGATCCATCTGTAGACACCGCCACTCTGTAGACCAGACGAGGCACAAAATCCGACGTAAAAGCAATAATAAATCCCTGAAATTGAATTTTTTGTTATATCTATACAATGATCCTAGTTTTCGAATATTCAAATCATATTTCTTACATTCGTAATAACGCTCAATTTCCCAATGCTATCCAGAATGCGATACCATATTCCAATATCACTGACACGTTGCGAAACTGGACGTCTGTGAAATGTCAGCAGTTTTTGTGCATCCAAACGCATTTCGAGAATATTATTCAACAAAGCAAACAAAGGTGCCAGAGGAAACGCGGCAACGAAAATTGTTACAAAGCCGTACTGAAGGACTAGACAAAAAAAACTCACACCAATAAAGAGGTATTTGTTTCGCAGGGTCTAAACACCAACTTACCCATTTCTAAATACTCCGGAAAGAGACTCCTTGATCCCCATTCGACCAATTTTAAATCGTTGAGCCAACGTTCGTTCTTACTTTTTGCCGAATGCGATTTGCTGTTGAAATATCGGACCCGCATCATGTTTATGTATTTAAAGAACATTGGTATGATCATTTCGAGGATTGAATTCATAGCCTGTTTTCCAATCATAATAATCGCCAATTGGATGCACAGCTCCATGAGACAGCTACCGAAACCGCACTTTAAAAGCAAAAGATAAAAATATATATATTTATAAGCTTTGGAAGTAATGAGCAAATGAAGAGATGGGAGAGCAACGCTTACCTCCTCTTGCCGATAATCAAAAAATCGATTGTATTTTCCAGGATGACCAATAAATTTCCCTTTAAAGAAGGCTATGTAAAATATGGAAGCGTAGTAGTTAACAAACTGTAAGAGGTATATTTTGAGCGTCAACGAATCGTCGAATTCTGTTTGAGTCCGCATCAACTCTAATTCAGTCAAATATTGCGCTAGGTATGTGTACATCTAAATTGAAAGCAGAACTCTTAGTTTACTTTAAAAAAAACTAAAAAATATCAACGATATCACTTACATAATTAAATACAAAAATCAAACACAAGTTAATGGAAGCAGCGGTCGCCGTAGTAAACAGTAGAGCACCTGATGTAGTCACGGAGTCTCCGTAAACACTTAGAGCCGCCAATATTGACATTCTGTATAAAACCACGGCCAGTACGGCCGCTAAAGCCAACATTACCAGCAATAGAACAATGGAAAAGCTAAACACAGTTGCTGGCAATTTCATTCGCCAGAACGGTGGTTGGGGTTCACGAGTATTTGTCACATAGTCGATGCGCACCTTTTTTACGTGAGATAATCGGGCCAAGTATTGAGGTCGCGGATGCTCTTCATACGTATCGAAGCCCGTCAAATCCCAACGATGTGTGATTTCGGCCGAATATCGTTTCCACAACTCCAAGAATAGGGCCGCCCAAAAAGACATAAAAACAGCGAAGAACACTGTGGTGGGATTGTCAATGAGATAAGTAATTCGTGAGTAGATACAGGTTTCTTTCAGGTCCCAATAATCGCACCAATGATCACAGAGCGGGCACATTTTAATGTCGTCGGGAGCTTTACAAATATCATGGCTGCAAAAAAAGGAGAATATCTGACTTTATGTCTCATGTGATGCTGCAATAAACCTTACCTGGTCTTATTTTGATCTAGCG
Source organism: Chloromyia formosa (assembly GCA_964017055.1). Taxonomy (NCBI): domain Eukaryota; kingdom Metazoa; phylum Arthropoda; class Insecta; order Diptera; family Stratiomyidae; genus Chloromyia; species Chloromyia formosa. The sequence goes on from OZ024817.1 coordinate 63,069,749, forward strand.
TTAAATATGACACTAAAAAGCAAAAAAGTCCTACTAGCGATGCTAATAGCAACATGTAGGTGTAATAGCCCAGCCAAGCAAAGTATAAACCTTAAAAATAAAAAAAATAAACTTCAGCGGAACCGAGCTTATATGTATATGGAATTATGAGCATACCTATCTTAACACCGAAATACTCCTTAATATAATCCAATGGTTGACAACGGTACCATTTTCGAATTGAAGCCCACTCTTTGTATAGGAGATGTCGTACGCTACCAGGCACATCGATTTCGCCCTGAAAGATTAATGTAATCATATCATTGGGGCGACCGGTAGCGCAGTGTGTTGAGGCATCAGGCATCATTTGACTACCGGCGTTTCGGGTTCGAATCCCATCCACGACGACGCTCGTGGCCATGGATGTGCAACTGCATTCTCCGAAACCAGTTTTTGCCTACGAAACGTCAACTGGGCCACATGGAACAGTTGACGCGCTATACCCCACAAGGGGTTAGGACAATTGAGTAGTAGATTTAAAAATCATCATAAATTCACACTGTGCACAAAATATAATGTAACACGAGATGCATGTATTGTCTACGGACACATTGTTCAGTTCAATGCGAATCCTGTGTTTCAATCTGTATCTTAAATTTACGTCGTTCCAGCGAGGACTGGTCCAAATGCCAGTGCTTGTCCATATTCTCGGCATTTTGTTGAATAGCGACGTGTTCTAGCTAAAGTGCTAGGATACGCACATCACACATACACACTCTTCCTCTTGTAAGCGAACTTTGGTTTACGTGCCAGAGTGAGCACCAAATACAAGACTCAACAATTATAATCAAATTAAGTTCAAGAAACATATCAATTCTAAACGATTTTTAAATGTTTAGAGAATTCGTTTGACAATACTCTCAGATCGCTGGCAACCCTACTGAACCACCTTTCCATAACAACCCGCCCTTAACTTACATCATGTAATGGATAGGCGGCTAGATAAACTTCTTCCGATATCAGTCTTTCAATTCCAAATGCAAAATCATCACTTAGTTTCGTTGTGTATTTTTTCCTATCCATTATAAACTGCACTATCCTAGATCTAATGGCTGCAGTGAAAAAACACGCTTGTTGTAAATCAAATCTGAAATAGAAAACAACAAAAAAACACATTAGCACAGATTTGGGTTGATTGTTGCACAAATTTTCTATATGGGAGCTTACAAATATTCCTTATCACGACTATATACAGCTGTAAAACGATGTGAGCGCTCAGGAAAATTCTGTTCGTCGACTAGAATATATTTAAGGACATGCATCCAAGCACATTTGAGTTGATTGAACACAGATTTAGTGGTCTTTCGTACACCGCTAAAACCTGGTATCTGAAAAATAGATTCGATAGAAGATTGAAAAATGTTGTTTTTTAGGATAAAGTTCGTGTAATGCAGTGTTATGAAATGTTTTGTTACAATTACGATTAAGTGTTACGTTTTACATATAGACATGAAAGACAATGGTAAACAAATAGTAAATCTAAATAAATTTGTTAGTATAATTTATCTGGCAGTTAAGTGGCAATAAATTCATTAATGGCACCACTTCAACTTAATTAAGAAATAAATTTCTCTATAATCCAGATAATATTTCTTCTTTAATTTTTTTATATATAGACAACGTTTCGCAATACATATTTGCATCATCAGGTTAATTCTATAATATAAGGCGCGTTATTCTGCCTATCTATCGAGTGTAGCGCAGGGTAACGAACACGCATTACACAAATAACAAGTAGCTTGTAGTATAGTAGATACAGTTCAAGGTTTAATTTTAAGTATTTTTTTCGCTGAATACGTAAATAGTCACACATATGGACGCCCCATGGTAACGGGAGTGGTGCAACCCGCTGTTGGTCCAGTCTTGAGCCACAGTAAGATAGTTTGGTTGAAGCAAAAGTGTGGTGATGGGGTAACAAAGCCAAAAAACGAGCGATTGTAAGCCATATGCATAAAAGTGATGTTTTCTTTAGAATTTGACTTATGCATGCACTGACTGCAAATAAAAATGAAGAAATCAAAAAAGACTTCCAAAACATCCTGCAAAGTCTCTTTCACTCCCTGCCCTCAAACGACATTAAATTAATAGTGGGAGACTTTAATGCCAGAGTTGAGGACGAAAAGACTCAATGAGAAACATCCGGAGAGCACATTCTTCAAAACGAATCCAACGAGAACGAACAACGCCTCTTTGACTTTAAGGCGAGACCTAGTAATCCGCTTGTCAACTTTTCCACATCGTGACATCCATACAACAACCTGGGATGCCCACCAAACCGTCCGTTACATATCTGGCGCTCAACATGATGCCCCGAACAGGACTAAAAAGGACCTCATCGGGTTCTTTTTAGTCTTTTCACCGATTTGCATCCCCACAAACACATTAGAGCTACTTGCTCTAAGTCTTAGGACTTAGCCACTTTACTTAACGTATTTTCCTTTCAAGTAGCTGTGCTTTCCTCTGTAGCATTCCTATCCTTCCTATAGAGTAGATTATCCTTTTAGAATCACTTCAACAAGGCAATCCTGGTATTAAGTTTGTCTTTTGTGGTTTAGCCACGTACCTAAGGCCTCCATAAATGCTTTGAATTGCCGGCATTTGGAGCATCTTCGGTGTCGGGATAAAGCGCGGAGGAGCCCAGGGTGCCTTTCTGTCGCCAGGATTGTCTTTTCACTTCCATTAATATTTTTATGAACATTATTTCATTTGTTTCTATTATTGAGATGCTCAACAGTTTTTAGATATCATGAGTGAATTATTGCAAGGAATGCAGTGTTGCGCCTCTGCTATCCTGGTAATTCTCTGAACTCTGTTGATAATCTGGGGAAAGTAGTATTTTTTTCTTTTCTCTTTGCTAATTTTCTCCTCTATAATGGTTGCCGGCTAGCTCAGGAGCCCAGTTCGTTGTTTTTCCTTTTTGCAGCACACTCTGTCCTCAGCTTCTACTTCTTTGCAGGCCTCCAAGTAGAAGCTGCCCTGTAATGAACCATATTCTGGTCTGGTTGTGCGGCAGATCGAAGGCAGCACCTGTTGAGTAGTGACCTGTCGGTGGTACGAAACCAGAGGCCAAGAGCCCATTACACCTGGACCCCGATGCGGGCGCGAGGGTATCTGCGCCGTCCGCAAACCATTTCATCCTTATCGCCCCCTTTTTTTTAATTATTCCCCACTTTGCCTCCCATGTTTGTGTCGTCTTCCCCAGATCCATGCACGCGAAAAACCCCGTGCCACCGAGCGGAAGAAAGGCTCTACTCAATTGCCCTAACCCCTTGCGGGGCATAGCGCGTCAACTGTTCCACCTGGCCCAGTTGACGTTTCGTTGGCATAAATTGGTTTCAGAGAATGCAGTTGCCAGCATGCACCTCCTGCACATCCATGGCCACGAACGTTGTCGTGGACGGGATTCGAACCCGAAACGCCGGTAGTCAAACATGAGACTGATGCCTCAACACACTGCGCTACCGGTCGCCCCCAAGGCTCTGGACGATCAAGAAAAAACGACCCTAGTTGACCCCATTCTTACCGTTACTAAATTATCCGAACTGATTCAGAACTTCATATGGCCTTAGGTACGATCTACTTTTAACAAGGGTATGTAAATCTCAACAAGTTTGATGAGAAAAAGGCTTGCGAAAGCTGGCTTACGTATACGTAAGCCAGACTTTCTGGATATGTCTTATGGCTACCGAATGCATGGAATATGTTTTGTCGAAGATAGCGATGTAGGTTTTATCAAGATCCCAATATCGTTAATTACTGGATGAAATCATTCAACAAAATATGTTCCACGCATTCGATAGCCATAAGATATATCCGTATATCGATGTATCTGCTGTGTATTGCAGTGCAAATACTTTCATAAAAATGTTGACACAAATTTGCGTAATTCACACAATAAATAGCATTTAAGGGGGGATTTTTTTGGGTTGGAAGAATTATTAGAATTCAATCAAATTTTGACAACATTTTATTCATATTTCGAATAACTTTGTGATTTTTTTTTAATAATTTAAGCCAAAAATAACAAAGTTACGCACTGATGTCGGCTGAAGGCCGTTACTAGAGTTCTCCAATTGCGGGACGTGTAGCGATTCCAATTTTTATCTGAAATCAAAAAGGTTTTATTTATTTTCTAAGAATATGAACCTCAATGCAGGTGAAAATAATGGAAATTAAAAATTTGGCAGGTGTTGAAAAAAAAAATTTCATCATTTTTTTTCAATAATTATGCAAAACAAAAACACCCTAACAAATAAGATATCATCCCAAATATTGGTTCATATTCTTCGTAATTTTATAAAGCATCATTCTTTCAATTTTCATAATGATGGGTTCATTACTTTTTGAGTTAGAAGTCCCGCAAATGAGAAAAAAGTCATTTTGAGAAAAACGCGTTTGGAAAACAGAATATAACCGAAATAATCCGTTTTGTTGATGCTTTTAGTACCTTCTATACTGTTATTTGAAAACAAAGATGCAAAAGTAGGGTTCCGCTACAAGGCTACGTAAATACATAAAGCGACTACCTGATCCGCCCTACCCCCTAGAGTGCGCTCGAGCCTGTAGACTATACCCGATGAGCGATGGGTTTTATGCTCATAAAATCTAAACGAATGCGAATTTCACTTTGAAATTTTGGCAGCGTATTCTTGGATTGGTAAGCTAACAATTTATGCAAAAAAAAAGATTGTTGCGCCGCAAATCGTGTCAGACATATCTAACTACAAAGTAATTTTTAATATCTTCACACGTAATGTGAGAGCATAGCAAGTCTCTTATAAATATCGCGTTGAGGAAAGTCCTTCTATAAGCTAACGTTTGTAAACCAAATAAGGCACAACGAGTACTATAATCAGGCTTAAAACACCAGCCAATTTGGTAAATAGCAAAACGAGTAAAATTATGTTGAATTCTCTCTATAGTGGATGTTCACACTGCGTGCGATGCCGAGCCGAGCCGGGTCGAGCGATGCAATGCGATTGCAAGCTTTTAAAGCAAGAAAATGAAAAGTCTTCAATTTTAAATGGAATCACGCTTTGAGTGTACACACTGCGCGCGATGCAATGATGAGCCGAGCGATGGCCCGATGTTTTCACAAACTTCTTTGCTTTTTCGTGCGAGTACCGGCTGCTGATTTTTGGCGATGGAATTTAATGGGCTTTGCGATGGAGTTTATGGGCCTTGCGATGCTTTGCGATGTGAAGCTTTTTGAAGCCAGTATGGTGCAAGTACGAGCTGTAAAGTAGTATTTGATGTAAGATCACACTGAAAAAATGCATGTATGTCTGCTTTTATACCCTAGACTTTTAGGCGCGGCGGTGTGGCAGTGTATACATGGAAATTATGAGGGTCATCTTCTGATTCGATTCAGCCATATCTGTCTGTCTGTCTGTCCGTTTGCACGATAACTTTCGATAGAATGAAGTTAGAAACTTGAAATTTTGGTCAAATGTTTGTAGAATGATCTTGTTGGTTGGTATTGAAAATGGGCAAGATCCAACCGAAGGAACCCCTACAGATGAAATTTCAAAATGAGCGATAACTTTCGATACAATGATGCTAGCGACTTGCAAAATGCGACAAATATTTATAGTGTGGGTTGTTTAGTTTATTTTGGGAATGGGCAAGATCCTATTGAATGAACGGCAACCTTTACTGTAAACGTTAGTTCAAATGTAAATATCCAAAATTCGAATGGATGAACGATGAAACTTTTCATTGGATCCATGCCCACAGCTCAAACTGACCATATGGAAAATTCACTTTTAATGCATATGGCCGTTGCCAGTTGGAAGTTTTGGTATCACAACTAGGTCTGTACAAGTCTAGGGTATATACGCTTTGGATTCCGGTTTTGATTCAGTATGGCTCAAATGAAAGGTTATTATCACCGTAATAAGGTCGCGTTTAGAAGGCGTGGTTTCACAAACGGTTTGAATTCAAATGCAATCTCGCCGCTCCACAAACCGCGGCGGTGGCCGCAACGGCGAGTCGAGCGGTTTATACATTCATCGTCCTAAAGCCGCCGCGGCTGCCGATTTTTGCGTTTATACACAGCGGTGCGCCGCTGCTCAATCCGCTTGTGAAACCTCTCGTCTGAGGTCGCGGAAGAGATGATGAAATTCACCAACACTGGGCCTTTCTTCATTAATGGGATGCACCCAATGGCGACGCCGTTCCATTTTTAGAGCACTGTTTTGAAATAAATTTACTGGGTCAAGCATACAAACGACATGATGTCGAACAGATTCTATTCCTTGAACTAAATTGGTCTCTACTCTCCATCATTGCGTGCAGTGAACATCCCGGATCATCTTTGCATCGCAAGCCATCGCTCGGATCATCTTTGCATCGCAAGCCATCGTTCGGCTCGGCATCGCACGGCGTGCAATGTGAACACCCACCTCATCGCATCGCTCGACCCGGCTCGGCTCGGCTCGGCATCGCACGCAGTGTGAACATCCACATACGTTCGATATGAACATTATAGAAAGGATTCCACACAATTGAACAATATTCAAGAATCGAGCGAACAAATGAAGAATATATTTTAGAATCTTCAAAGTATAAGGATCATTGAATTCACGCGCGTTCCGTTTAACAAACCTTAACATGCTATTCGCTTTTGACAAAATGTAATCGGTATGTGGTCGAAATGAAAGCTTTTGATCAAAAATTACACCTAAGTCGGATATCTTAGAAACTCTTTCTAGAACACTACCTGCTATGGAGTACTCATAAAAGAGAGGATTTTTTAATCTAAACGCGCTCAAAACTTTACATTTACTAACATTTAAATTTAAATTATTATCGCGGCACCAATTTTGCAATTTCTCTAAATCGCATTGCATTTTGAGCAGTCGCTTACGTTGCCAATTTTCATAGCAATTTTCATATATCCGCGAGCTGCCATACCCGCACGTATTCAAAATTTTGGATGATATCATTGATTCCAGCTGAACTGCTAAAATTCGGTGGAACGAGTCTAGTTGATGCCATACATCAATTACTCCTGCGAGTATGGGAGAACGAGGAGATTCCAGACGATTGGCGCAGAAGCATCATCTGTCCAATTCATAAAAAGGGAGACAAACTGCGGTGTGAGAACTACAGGGGCATCTCACTAGTTTGTACGTCCTATAAAATTTTGACGAAAATTCTGGAAAACAGAATAAAACCGTACGCAGAACGAGTCATTGGCGAATATCAAAGCGGTTTCAGACCTGGTCGCTCCACAACCGATCAGCTCTTCTCAGTCAAACTGATACTCCAGAGGTGCTGGGAATACAACGTAAACGTATACCAAATCTTTGTCGACTTCAAGCAGGCATACGACAGTATCGATCGTGGAGTACTGTACAACATCATGCTGCAATTTGGTATACCGGCAAAATTAGTGCGACTGACAAAGATGACGATGACCAACTCCGTCTCACAAGTCAGGATCCAGAATAGACTTACTGATCTATTTGAAACACGCACTAGTTTGAAACAGGGCGATGGACTGGCACCGACGCTCTTCAACCTAGCACTGGAATACGTTGTTCGGGCCATGAATATGGACAACAGCAAGACGCTACTCATCAAGTCGACACAATTAGCAGCGTACGCCGACGACATCAACATCATGTCCCGAAGATTGGCTGACGCAGAAGAACTTCTGCATACGCTCGATACCGCTGCAAAGGAAGTTGGATTACGTATTAACGAGGGTAAAACTAAAATAATGATGCAATCGGTGATAAGGACACCTTCACAACCAAGCATCAATGTGGGGGACCTCAACATCGAGTTCGTGAACTACTTCATTTACCTGGGTTGCAACCTGTCAAGGGACGCCAACGAAACTGACGAAATCAAGCGACGGATACAGTTAGCTAATAAGACATTTTTCTCGGTTCTCCCCATAATGAAATCGAAGCATGTGCACAGAAACACGAAGCTCCGCGTGTACAAAACCATTATACGACCAGTGCTATGCTATGGCTGCGAAGCATGGACCCTAACTCAAGCCTCCGAAAACATGCTAGACACTTTTGAACGTAAGGTTCTACGGCGAATTTTCGGGGCTGTTTGCGATCGCATCCGGTACAACCATGAGTTGTATGAAATGTACGATGAGCTGCAAGTCTCGAAAATCGTCAAACTACAACGACTTCAATGGGCAGGGCATGTACAAAGAATGGACGATGATCGCATGCCTAAGAGAGTAATGAATGCAGAACGAATCGACGGAGCGAGACTGCGAGGACGACTGAGATCTCGTTGGGAGAGCTCAGTAGGTGTGGACGCCGCGCAGCTGCTGGGCTCCCAAAATTGGAGGACGCGGTCACGTGACCGAGATAATTGGAGGACAATGATCCAGGCGGCCAAGGCCCGACGTCGGGCTGTCGCGCCACGACGACGACGGATGATATCATTTACAAAAACTAAAAAAAATATCGGCCCTAAATGACTTCCTTGTGGTACTCCCGATGTATATCTTATCATAGAGCGCGATGTACAGCCGTTTAACTTCACCAATTGAGTCCTATCAGTTAAGTAGGATCTCACCCAGCTGAGAAAAGTCGACTGTATACCTAAATTTTCTAATTTGCGAATATGTTGTGATCAACTTTATCGAAATCCTTCGAGAAGTCGGTATACACAACATCAACCTGCATGCCATCTTCCAAAGAATCGGCAACAAATTTAGTAAAGGAAACTAAATTTGTTGTAGTTGATCTACCTTTAAGGAAGCCATGTTGACATGGCGATATTAACTCGCTGATCAAAACATCTATTTTCTTTTTAACAATTAATTCAAAAAGCTTCGGGATAGCCGATAGTTTAGCTATAGGCCTATAATTATCTATATGATGTTTTGGACCCTTCATATGAACAGGAGTAATAAAAGATGTCTTCCATTCATCAAGGAAAACACCTGTAGACAATGAATGACGTATTAAAAATGTTCGTTCGTTTCCCCCCTTAAATGGCACTCTATTAAAAGAAAAATTGAAATTTCAATCAGTCAAGATTAAAATCACAAAATCTTTCAATTTATGACATTTTTACTATTATTGTTGGTCCACGTTTTCATTTGTTTTTATATAAACTTCATAATCAAAGGTATTTATCAGTATGTAAACGACAGGAAATAACAATAAAAAGAAAGAAAAGAAAGCAGTATTCAACGAGTAGATGATCGCAACCATTTTTTCCTGTACCTCATTGAACATGGCAGCTGCGCCACTACCAAAAGATGGAACATTCCTGTTTCGTAAAAACTATGAGAATTCTCTCTATTCGATTAGAGAGTGCTTTCACAAAACTCGAGAAATTTCCGCTTTAGGACCTGCCAATCCCCCCGCATGGGTTCTATGTTCTTCTTACTGAACTACCTAAAGCGGAAATGCCACAATTAAGGAATTTTAGAAAATCTCCCTAAATGTAATAGAGAAAATTCTCCCAATATTCGCGAAACAGGAATGTTCCGAACATTATGGATTTGGCTTTAATGGGAGAATTCTCTCTATTGCATTTAGAGAGAATCTTAAATTGCGGCATTTCCGCGTTAGGTAGTCCATTTCCGTTTTGGGTGGTAAGAACCTAGAACCCACGCAGGGAAATGTGTAGGTCCTAAAGCGGAAATTTCTTGAGTTTTGTGAAAATTCGCTCTTGTGAAATAGAGAGAATTCTCCAATTAATGCCAAATACATAATGTTCCGAATGTTCCCGAAAGATATTAAAGGTCGATTCACACACGACAGTGACGGCACGTTCCATGACCTACGAACTTTGAAGGGGCCTATTCATATTTGCCTGACGCATGACCGTGACAGTTCAAACAGAGCTCTCAGCGGCACCGTACCGTGTCAGGCAGATTTCTTTCCGACGATATTTTTAGATTTTCACAGCCGTGCTTTTTTGAAACTGTTTATTTTTTCAACACTGAACTGCTACAGCACAGATGAAACACTGAGCACGATTTAAGATCAATTCACACACGACAGTGACGGTACAGTGAAGTGACCGGCTCGTGATTCTTTCCGGCAGTGAACTCACAGTGATTTTTATTTACACTTGAGGTCGATTCACACATAACAGTGCCGTGACTAGCCCGTTATTCCATCGACTAGATTGAAAATATTCTTCTACGAATTTTGAATGGGCCTATTCACATCGCCCAACACATGACCGTGACAGTGCAAACAGTGTTCTCACCGTGACCGTACCGTAATTTTCAGATTCCTTTCTGACTATATTTTTAGATTTTCACGGCCATGCTTTCTTCAGTTTGTGTATTTTTCAACAATGCACTGCTACATCACGGATAAAACACAGTGCGAAAAGAAATAACTGTGAGTTCACAGGCCGGTCACGGAACTGTGCCGTTACTGTTGAGTGTGAATCGTGCTCCGTATTTCATCCGTGCTGTAGCAGTGCAGTGTTGAAAAAATACATAGTTTGAAAAAAATACGGCATTGAAAATTTAAAAAGATCATCAGAAATAAATCTGAAAAAATACGGTACGGTCACGGTGAGGGCAGTGTTTGCAATGTCACTGTCATGCGTCGGGCAGATGTGAATAGGCCTCTTCAAAATTCGTAGAAGAATATTTTCGACCTCGTCGGTGGAATCACGGGCCGGTCATGGCACTGTCTCGTTACGGTCGTGTGCGAATCGACCTTTACACTCAGCAATGACGGCAAAGTGCCGTGGCCGGCCCGTGATTCCACCGGCCGTGAACTCACAGTGATTTCTATTCACACAGTATTTTATTCGTGCTGAAGCAGTGCAGTTTTGAAAAAAAAAACAGTTTGAAAAAAGCACGGTTGTGAAAATCTAAAAAAAATCATCTGAAACAAATCTGCCTGACACGGTATGGTGCCGGCGAGAGCACTGTAGCGTCAGGCAAATATGAAATTCGTTGAAGAATACTTTCGATCTCGTCGGTGGAATCACGGGCCGGTCACGGTTCTGTGCCGTCACTGTCGTGTGTGAATTGACTTCAAGTGTGAATAGAAATCACTGTGAGTTCACGGCCGGGGGAATCACGGGCCGGTCACGGTACTGTGCCGTCATTATTGAGTGTGTATCGTGCTTAACACGGCGATGTTCTTTTTTATGAAAAATACGACTGTGATTGATTAACACAGTCGTATTCATTAAATGAAATGTAATATATGAATATTTGAAATTGCCACGAAACCAAGGGTGCACTATACCATTTCCTCCTCTATGGTAAACTATATTTAATAAAAAAAAAAGATATCATTTAGTAACTGACTTTAATTCCTTCATAATAGAGTTAAAATAAATGAGCAGCACTTGTGCATATGAGAGAAAAATAGCTAATTTGTGAACATGTAGAATATTTTCCATTTCATTTAATTTTGTGTTCCAATGACATGGTTACGAAAGTAATACCACATTCATACAAATATTTTTATTACTATCAGAATTATGAAATTAGATGAAGTTTCAACAGAGCATGCAGTTATTCTACTCAATACACTAGACGCTACAATTAGTAACAAATGGCACGAAAACACATAAACCATTCACCGCCGCATCCAAGCTGCTAAATCGCATTTCCGCCATTTTCCGAAAATTACAAGTACATGGACATAATGAGTACAGGCACAAAACAAACATTTATTAGCAAACCTTAGGCGTTAAAGCGTCGTCAGCAACATTTAGAATTGTCATTCTAACCTTTTGTGATATAAATTGTGCTGCATTCGATAAAACACTTATCCCTTCATTCTTATCAATTTGACAAAGCGACTAAAATTCATTTTTATGAAAAAAATAATAAAACAATAAGAGAAGAAAGAAAAGAAATAATAGACACTTGAATAAAGGTAAATAAACAATATCAATTTCTCTTTAACGCCGAATCCGATGTAACTAGGACTACTCGTGCTCGAACGAACAAAATTGAAAATTTGGTAATAATTTGAACTTTGAAAAAAATGAGATGTTTTGAAAGTTCTCACTCACCTCTTTCATTGGCATACGAAGTTTGAGAATTTCACTGTAACGTCTGAGAACTTCGAATGGGGCATGTATCTATAAAAGAGAAAAGTGAAGGTGATATCTAACTTATCAGTTTATGAAAAAAAAATCTTGTTCAAAAGGAATTCAATATCAAAAACCAATTGTAGTTTTGATCTTAATCTAAATCCAAAAATCTCCATTGGATCCTGATCTATCTTCCTCCAAAATCTATTCTTAACATTTTATTGTACTCATCAGCACTTGTAAGACATTTCACTCACCTTAACAAATGTTAAATCATTATCGAGCGTTTCGCGTTCCAATTCGAGACCTTCCTTACTCAAATTCGCTTCGAAAACCTTACGTTTTTTCGCCTTAGTCCTTTCAACCGACTCATCTTCGTCCGGATTCCAAGCCAACACAAAGTCAATTGAACGTTTGCCATCAGCAAAAAATAACGAATTGTCTACGCTCGAATTCCCGCACGGATTAGCGGGAGCAAAATAACAATCTGTTCGATTGTTGTTGTAGTTCTTACTCGTCATAGTCGGACTATTGCAACCGCATTGTCCGTTTGAATTGCTAGCAGGCTCGTTTCTTAAAAGTAGAGAGCATGTATTAAATGTAATTTTATTTAATGTATTGAATGAAATTTATTACGGAATAATTATTGAGTATACACGATTCATAATTTTAATACTACTAACTAGAAGCCAACAAAACGAATGACATCAACAACAAACAGTATCTTTTTAACTACTAATTTAAGTAACACCACCCAAGCTGATTAATTACAGAATGTCACACCCCTTTCAAGTCTCTTGGTTATTTGTTAGAAAAATAGCAAACATTATGTATAAATTAACGGATAGCATGAAAAGCGCTTATTGATTCAGTTGGGTTGCGATAAAACGCACCCCATACTACTTTAAATGTCAATAGAAATTGATGCAATTGTTGAACTTAAGCGTCGATTCCATTAATACAAGTTTACTGGCTACACATAAGCGAAAAAAGGAGAATCAGCTAGCGCTGTTGTCGCGATTACATACAGCATGTAAACATTTCATACAGCATGTAGCCAACTAGCAAGAGTCCTTCAATAAATTGCTCGATGCACCACATTTTTCACATCTTAAGATCACACATAATATTTTCCACATACACACACACCCACGCACACATACATCCGTCAATTTCTTCTTTTCATTCCGAAACGAAATTTTCGTTTGAACATTTTATTATATTCGCTAGCAACCACAACGACTCTCGCCCTAACTGATAACCAAAAGGTAGCATCAGCTATGCTGCATTATGACTGCTACAGACAGTGGGCCATGACGGGCAATTGGAAGTCATTGTCATCGTGTCTCTACGCGTATAACAGTTAGCGGCGATGGCGTTTGGCAAAAAATTGCTTTGAAAGCCAAGTACTGACAGCCATCATCGCCACAAATCGCTATCTGCCCAGATTCACGATAGAAACTGACAGCGGTGGGCCATTGTCTGTAGCAGACATTAGAACTATGTAAGAGTAAAGTACCCCGGCCTTCAACTTTTTTCGTACAAGCTAATGTACCTGCTAGCTAGCTAGTGAACATGATTACATTGGGCGAGTTTACTAACAACTAGTAGATTCGCCGGCTTGTAGCTAGTAAACTCGCTAAATGGAATCGAGGCTGAAGTCAAAAAGTTAACTATCTTAACTTATATCTCACAATCGACAGAAATTCAAATTCGTTTTTATTGAGTCATTTAATCAATTTCATTCATTCAATTCATAACACTTTCCACTTATCAACTTTAATCAAATGCCACAGGCCACAGCTAATGTAAATGTTAGTAAATACATCATATTTAAAAGCTTGAATCGTTCTACCCAATTATAGCAATCGAAATGAGGAGAAAAACCAATTACAGTATTATCTCGACTGTCCGAATCAATTAAAACCAGGGGCAATTCGGATAATGGAGAAATTCGGCATTTGGAAAGCCTTAAATTTAGCACTTCAAATACAATTTCAACTGAAATACCTACATCATTTTCGACGAAAAAAGATTACTCCAATATATTAAATAAAAAAAAGATTTCATACAGTGAAATTTGAATTTTTGTGACTCTTGGTTTCATTCTGCACACCAACTCAATATGCGTCTGTAGTGTGATTTTTACTTGAAAATTCGACCGTGGAGGTGTAGATGGTGTGAAGTACCTTATTAACTCACTAGAGTGGGTGGAGAGAGGGTGAGAAACGAGTTAAGAAGGTGCTTCACACCATCTAGACCTCCACGGTCAAGTTTTCAAGTAAAAATCACGCCTTCACAGCTTAAATTAACAGAATTCTCACACTTTCGTGGTCGTCTTGCACACGGATAGCTGCAAAGATGCAAGAACTGATGAATGCTTCTATGCGTACAAAACCACTAAGCTAGGAGAAATTAAAATAGAGGGAATTTGAGAATATAGTAAAAAGTATTTGTCCCGCTGAGGGGCTTGAACCTCAAACGATCGTGTTTCGGGTAACAATAAATTTTCGGTGATTTGCTAAGCTAAGCTACAGATGCATACTGTGTTGGTGTGCAGAATACAACCAAGTGTCACAAAAATTCCAATTTCACTGAAAAATATAATTCGCACTTGCACATTGCAAGAACATATTTTCCTCATACAATAATATCTTCCTCACATTTTGGCAGCTAATTGACTCATGAAAAAATCATGAAGTTAGTTTGTTGCTGTTGTTATTGTTGTAGCGGCGCTTCGAGCTCAGATAAAGATGTGTGTCAAAAATTCTGACTATCCATGTTAGTATCCTCCGTGTCTAGGTGGAGAAAAGCAGCTGCCTCGATGGGGTTCTCCCATAATGCAATAGGAGTTAAGCGCGTGGGGGCTGCTAGACAATTAAAGATGTGCTCAACGTCATGTGAAGCGAGGCCATGTGATGGACAGTAGTTTTGAACTTCACTGTCGATGCGGGATAGGTATGAGTTCAGACGCCAGCACCAACCAGAGCGGAGTTGAGCTAACGTGGTTCTGGTTCCTCTCGGGAGCCGGGCTTCGTCTGGAGATATGGCAGGTGGTTGCGCATTCAATACCTTATTCAGTTTCAGTTCCGCGAGCGAAGAAAGCACTTCTTCACTGTGCAGCGTGGTGATGGCCGACTTATATCTGGTGTTATCGAAGGGAACTCTTTTAAACCTTTGGACTTCGCTTTCGCGGTCTCTCATGTTGCGTCCAACATGACGCGGCGGTGGGGTTTCGTCCATCAGGTTTGAGTTGGGATGGTTATTCCGATAACAGCCAACTAGATACTGCTTGGAAAGAAGAGTGTTGTGGCTTTTTAAGGGCATCATTTTGGTCTCTTGATGCAGATGGTCCTGTGCCGATATTAAGAGGCAGCCTGTGACAGTTCTAAGAGCAGTGTTCTGACAGGTCTGTATATTTCCCCATTTAGTGTCACACAAATTATCTGACCATATGGGAGCCGCATAATTGGTCACAGATCTCCCGATGGATTTGTATGTTGCCCGTAGGGTCTCCTTATCTTTCCCCCAAGAACTGCCCGCTAAAGCTTTGGGGACTTTGTTCCTGCTTCTCATCCTGTCACAAATGGTTGACGCAAGAGCCGAGGAGGTGGCCATGCTGTCAAGGGTGACACCGAGAATTTTTGGGTGGTTAATTGTGGGAATAGTTTGACCATCTACCGCAATATCCAGTTGTAGCCTCACTTTCTTGGTCCAGGTGGTAAAAAGAGTAGCAGAAGACTTCGGCACTGACAGAGTAAGATTTTTGCTGATAAAGAAGTTGTTGAGCTCGTCTAGATATTCATGTATCTGCTCGCACATTTGGGTGATATCATTGCCGCTTGCCAAAATCGAACAGTCATCAGCGTAACGACGATTTCGAGTCCGTCAGGTGGCGTCGGAAGTCCTGGCATATATAGATTAAACAGAGTGGGAGATAAGACTCCTCCTTGGGGGACATCCTGTTTAATTTTCCTTAGCTTAGATTTCCCATTTCTAAACTCCGTTTAGGACTTCCTCCGGCAAGGTAATTTGTGATCCACTTAATTATTCCCGACGGAAGAGATGTACCGCAGATGTCAGACAGGAGAAACGAGTGGTTGACTGTGTCGAATGCCTTTGACAGGTCTAAAGCCACAAGAATGGTTCGCTGACATGGACGTGCTTGGTTAAGGCCATTGTGTATTCTTGGAAGTCATGGGAATTTAGTTTGTCAAGACTTCCTTGGCAAAGCTGAAGAACCTTCTCTCTTAACAGTCGTAATGTATGTAATTGCTGGTTCATATAAATGGGCGAGATGGAAAGTTTAGCAGACATTTTGATTTTTGTGTACCTTTATGTTCTTGGGGGTGCTGAACACGAATCCGGAGTTTGTACACAAAAACTTCGGTTGGGAAATTTTTTTATAGGCAAAAATAACGTTTTTTGACTAACCTTTGTGCGGTTATTTTAATGTAACTATTTTTAGTGTTTCGTAAAAAAAATTTTTTTTTTATCCCAATGGTATTTTGGTTGCTAAAAGCAATTCTGAGGTTTATCAACAAAAATGTTGACCAAGTACTTTTAGACCCAAAAAAAAACGAAATTTCATGTTTTTCTTTTTTTTTTTTTTTTTTTGTATAAATCTATCTAAATAGAGCTTTATAGATTTTATTTTCATTTGCCAAAAAAAAAGAAAAATTATAAAATATATACATTAGGGTGGGTCAAATTGTAGGGGGCCGAAAAAACGTACAAAGGCACATCGCGATTTTGGTTCTATGGGTCATTACAAGAAACTTTGCCAAAGAAACCATAAGTCTAAAATCAATTTCGAGCCGCCCAAAATTTCAAAATAAGTTTTTTTTTCAAAAAATGTTTTTATAAATCGAGTTAGATGTTGCATTGAAAAGACAAAAACACCTTATTTTTTCTCTAGCCAAATGTGGAGGTTTTTAGGGTCGAAAAATCCATTTTTGACATTTATTTTTAGTTTTGAGTACCGCCAGAGGGCGCCTCCGTGCATTTTTTTGAATTTATCGCCTTTTTTTGGGAAAATTGGCGAAATTGTTGCGGAAGTCGACGAATATTTGTCTTTCTCGTAATGCAAGCGCAAATTTTAAATAGCCCAAAATGTTCGGCGTTGAAAATTAGGTGGAACACTTATTCACGACCTATATCGATTTCATTCAATTTAAGAAAAAAAAATGGATTTTTTTTATATACTCTCTGAATGAAAAAAGCATGATTTTTCCTTATTTTACTTTTTTTTTCAAAAATGTATCTTAGGAGATAAAAACATATAAAATGTAAATGAAAAAAATAGAGAAACATTTTCTAATATTCTAATTTCTAAATACTTATAATGTCTTTTTCAAAATATTAAGTTGGTAATGATGTTTATCGACATATTGTGTCAAAAATTGAACGCAATGCATCACACAATAACATGTGTGACAGCATGCTTTTTCATTTTCATACTGTGTTCGTTCTTGTTTGAGCGTCATTTCAATGAAGTGTAGTAGATTATTACGGTTATATGTGACAACTAATAAGCCATCTAAAAATTTAAAAATTCTGGCAAACTACAATATATAATAAAAGTGTAGTCCCGATGGCGGAACGGTTAACACGTTCGCCTTCTACGCACTGGGCCGCGGTTCGATTCCTACTGAATGCGGTAGGTTTTCGATAAAAAAGGGGATTTTCGTGTCGGACTATGAGCCCACTCAGCTGTTAAATGAGTACCCATTTATGGGGTAAATAACTCGGTTGAGCGTGTTGCTGATCACACACCTCTGCACATACCGTCACGATCTAGAAAACGAGATGATGCTAACTCATCTCGAGGCCATGGTTCAAATTGGACTGTTGCGCCAGTTATTTATTTATTTTATTTATGAACATTTAAGAAAATTTAAAATCTCTAGCTTCATTCAATCGAAAGTTATCGCTTATTTGAAGTTTCGTTTGTAGGGGAAGTAGGGGTTTCGTTGGTCGGATGTTACGTATTTTCAATATCAGCCAGCTGAATCCTACTACAAGCATGTAACCGAAATTTCAAGTCGCTAGCTTTATTTTATCATAAGTTAGCACTTATTTTAAGTTCCATTTGTAGGGGAAGTAGAGGTTCCTTGGGTCGGATCTGGCCTATCTTTAATACCAACTAACTCAATCTTACTTTAAATATTTGACCAAAATTTCAAGTCGCTGGATTCATTCTATCAAAAGTTATCGCTTATTTTAAGTTTCATTTGTAGGAGAGGTAGGGGTTCCTTGTGTCGGATCCTGCTCATTTTTAATACCAACCAAGTAGATCTTATTAGCAACATTGTACCAAATTTTCAACTTGCTAGTGTCATTTCATCGAAAGTTGTCGTAATTAAACGAATATTTAATTTTTGGAAATTTGTAGGGAAGGTAGGCGTTCCTTTGATCTGATTATGCCCAACTTACTAAAACTCAAACAGCTTCTCACCTCAGAATTACATGCCAAAAATGAGGTGTCTACGTCTATTGGTTCAAGAGTTATAGACAGAAAACATGAAAAGTAGGGTAGGGGGGCACAGGGCTCTTTGTAAGAAAGTTACCGTTACTTTTCAACTTATCGATTTTATTTTTCCAGGAAAGTATAAGATTACCCTCACGAGCAATCTATCAAAGCTAGAGCTTTTCGTGTTTATTTAATCGGGAGTTACAGATACATTTAAGTATTTTGCATATGTAGGGGAGGTAGGCGTTCTCTTGGCCTGATTATGCCCATTTTCAATACCAATCAACTGGATCATACTACCAATATTTGACCAAAATTTCAAGGCTCTAGCTTCATTCTATCGAGAGTTATCGTGCGAACGGACAGACAGACATGGCTAAATCGAATCAGAAGGTGGCCCTGATCATTTATATATAAACATTGCTATACCTCCGGAGCATCCTTTAAGGTGTTACTTATTTTCGTCGTGACAAAAACAATATACCCTATACTATAAATCTGGGGTATAAAAAATCGAATTTTTTTTTTCTTAAATTGAATGAAATCGATATAGGTCGTGAATAGGTATTCCACCTAATTTTCAACGCTGAACATTTTGGGCTATTTAAAATTTGCGCTTGCATTATGAGAAAGACAAATACTCGTCGATTTTCGCAACAATTTCGTCAATTTTCCCCAAAAAAGGCGATAAAATCCAAAAAAAAAATGCACGGAAGCGCCGTCTGGCGGTACTCAAAAATAAAAATAAATGTAAAAAAAAAGGATTCCTCGACCCCAAAAACCCACGCATACACATTTGGCTAGAGAAAAAATAAGGTGTTTTTGTCTTTTCAATGCAACATCTAACTCAATTTTTTAATATTTTGGAAAAAACCTATTTTGAAATTTTGGGCGGCTCGAAATTGATTTTAGCCCTATGATTTCTTTGGCAAAGTTTCTTGGAACGACCCATAGAAGCAAAATCGCGATGTGCCTTTGAGGAAAAAAAATTTGACCCACCCTAATATAAAATATTACGTAGAAAATGACAAATCAAAATGGAACATCGGGAAAAACAGCGTAAACAGTGCTCACTATGTATGTACATCATAATCATCATCGTGGCGCGACAGCCCGACGTCGGGCCTTGGCCGCCTGGATCATTGTCCTCCAATTATCTCGGTCACGTGACCGCGTCCTCCAATTTTGGGAGCCCAGCAGCTGCGCGGCGTCCACACCTACTGAGCTCTCCCAACGATATCTCGGTCGTCCTCGCAGTCTCGCTCCGTCGACTCGTTCTGCATTCATTACTCTCTTAGGCATGCGATCATCGTCCATTCTTTGTACATGCCCTGCCCATTGAAGTCGTTGTAGTTTGACGATTTTCGAGACTTGCAGTTCATCGTACAGTTCATACAACTCATGGTTGTACCGGATGCGCCATCCATCTCGATCGCAAACAGCCCCGAAAATTCGCCGTAGGACCTTACGTTTAAAAGTGTCTAGCATGTTTTCGGAGGCTTGAGTTAGGGTCCATGCTTCGCAGCCATAGCATAGCACTGGTCGTATAATGGTTTTGTACACGCGGAGCTTCGTGTTTCTGTGCACATGCTTCGATTTCATTATGGGGAGAACCGAGAAAAAAGTCTTATTAGCTAGCTGTATCCGTCGCTTGATTTCGTCAGTTTCGTTGGCGTCCCTTGACAAGTTGCAACCCAGGTAAATGAAGTTGTTCACGAACTCGATGTTGAGGTTCCCCACATTGATGCTTGGTTGTGCAGGTGTCCTTGTCACCGATTGCATCATTATTTTAGTGTTACCCTCGTTAATACGTAGTCCAACTTGCTTTGCAGCGGTATCGAGCGTATGCAGAAGTTCTTCTGCGTCAGCCAATCTTCGGGACATGATGTTGATGTCGTCGGCGTACGCTGCTAATTGTGTCTACTTGATGAGTAGCGTCTTGCTGTTGTCCATATTCATGGCCCGAATAACGTATTCCAGTGCTAGGTTGAAGAGCGTCGGTGCCAGTCCATCGCCCTGTTTCAAACCAGTGCGTGTTTCAAATAGATCAGTAAGTCTTTTCTGGATCCTGACTTGTGAGACGGAGTTGGTCATCGTCATCTTTGTCAGTCGCACTAATTTTGCCGGTATCCCAAATTGCAGCATGATGTTGTATAGTACTCCACGATCGATACTGTCGAATGCCTGCTTGAAGTCGACAAAGATTTGGTATACGTTTACGTTGTATTCCCAGCACCTCTGGAGTATCAGTTTGACTGAGAAGAGCTGATCGGTTGTGGAGCGACCAGGTCTGAAACCGCTTTGATATTCGCCAATGACTCGTTCTGCGTACGGTTTTATTCTATTTTCCAGAATTTTCGTCAAAATTTTATAGGACGTACAAACTAGTGAGATGCCCCTGTAATTCTCACACCGCAGTTTATCTCCCTTTTTATGAATTGGACAGATGATGCTTCTGCGCCAATCGTCTGGGATCTCCTCGTTCTTCCATACTCGCAGGAGTAATTGATGTATGGCATCAACCAGACTCGTTCCACCGAATTTTAGCAGTTCAGCTGGAATCTCGTCAGCGCCCGGCGCTTTATTTCGTTTTATTGACCGCAAGGCGAGATCAACTTCCTCTACTGTCGGGGGTTGAATGGGTGGGCCTAGATCAACAATATCGTCGAGAGCTTCCTGTGTGGGGATGTTAGATCGTCGGTTTAGAAGCTCTTCAAAATAAGAGGCCCATCGCTTTTTAATACCATCGGTGTCGCTGATGATGTTTCCATCCTTGTCCTTACAAAGGCTAGTCCTGGGTTGGTAGCTCTTCTTAATTGCATTTACTAGTTTGTACGCTTGTCTGGTGTTCCTATTAGCTAAGTTTTCGTTTATGTTCAGCAACTGCTCATCAAAGTATTGTATTTACGTTTCTTACGTCTAATTATTCTATTCGATATTCGCCGTAGCTCGTCATATTTTTCTCTTCTGGCTCTGGTTCCTCGTTGAATCCATTGTCTGTAGGCCTCGCTTTTCGCGTCGAGTGAGTTTTTACATTCTTCGGCGAACCAGTCATTTCGCGCTCGCCGGGCTTTATATCCCACGACCTTCTCTGCGTTCTGAGTTCTTCCCAGAACCCATGGACGCCTGTGTTGCTGATGTTGTGTAGCATAGGTGATAGTTTTTCCTCAAGGGCGGTAGTATACGCCACCGCTGTAGCATCACTCAAAAGCTTATCAACCGCAAAGATTTTGGGAGGGCTGATTCTTGATTGTATGTATGTACATACTTAGTAGAAAATTCCACTAATACCTTTATCATAACTGAACAAACAGCAATGTATTAGATAATTTTATTATAAATTTATAATAGTTCGCCTACGTACACTTCTTAATAATTGGTGTTAACACAAATATTGCCAAATCATTTTTTTCTCTCGAAAAATTTTAAACTGAACCCAGGCAATTAAGAAACAAGAGGATCATAATGTTATTAGTGGAGTATCTATCCAATACACTACTCAATTGCCCTAACCCCTTGTGGGGCATAGCGCGTCAACTGTTCCATCTGGTCCAGTTGACGTTTCGTTGGCATAAATTGGTTTCAGAGAATTCAGTTGCCAGCATGCACCTCCTGCACATCCATGGCCACGACCGTCGTCGTGGACGGGATTCGAACCCGAAACGCCGGTAGTCAAACATGAGACTGATGCCGCAACACACTGCGCTACCGGTCGCCCTCCACCACCACCATAGTTTTATAACTCTGGACTCATTAAGGAAAGCGGGTTGTATTTTTCTTACAAATAACGCAGCAGTCTTAAAGTAGTGAGTATGTAATGAGGAGAAAGATTAGTAATTCATAAATTTACTGTTCCGGCACCAAATCAAGAAATGTGTGTATTGCAAAACACACCTAAATTTTTATTTCCTATCCACAAGCGAAATTGTTCCTTTTCCACGTTTTTTGCCATTTATCAGTCGACAATTTGTCGTACGAAAGTGGTTCACATATCAAATTAAAAATAATCGAATTATCTACAAATTCATTTTTAACGTTTCTTCGTAGAATGAATCGTTTTCACAATATTTGGAAATATATATCAACGTAACGAACATTTTTGCTTTTTTTAACAAATTTTGAAGAGCTGCTTCTTGGAAAGTTGTGGACGTACAAAGCTAAATTTAGTATCGAATTTTAGCAAAATTTAGTGTACTTTAAAAAATGTCCAGCTGACTTTTTTATAGGGTGCATACTTTTGGAAATATGGATCAAAAACTAAAAAAAGAGGCGTTATTTTGGTCAATATCTTAATTTTCCAAGCGAATTTTTGTTGGCTAACCTCAGATTCGAGTTCAGCAGCCCAAAATACATAAAGGCGCATAAAAGTCAAAAGGTCTGCAAAACTTTCCATCTCAAAATGCCAGGGTGCTGGAGTAAATTAGTTGACAAGTTGCATTATTTTCAATAGAAACTCGTTTTTTTACGAACAAAAAATTTTGTAGATCGAAGACTCCAGTGCTGCAACTGCAATTCGTATAATAGAATGGTCCCTAAGAAATATTTGTCGATTTGTATAATTGGCATCGGGAGAACGAGGTAATCGAGATAATACTGTACTTAGAATCAACAATACATGGTGTATCTTAACTCTAAAGTTAAAGAACGTACAGAACGCACTCATATTTCATAAACAGCATTTAATCAATTGAAAGCAAACAGTAATCAAAAGGTCGAGGAGTTATCAAACAGTAATTACCACACGAATTGTTAAGATCATCTCGTGAAAATCACTGATAAAACACTGACTGCTTAGTAATAAGGGGACACCACACTAATCTGTGCAAATAAGAAGTATTAATGAGTTACGATTAGCACCCACAGTTAATGTATGTATGTACAAGGAAAAAACTGTTAATGATGTGCTAAATTCTTCACACGTCTAAAATACAATACAATAAACGGAAAACCAACTAACCCGGCAAAACTTTCTTTGGGATCCAGAAATGGTTCGGATACATAACAAGTGCTTCCAAAATCGCTAAAAAAAAAATAAAAAAATAATAATAAGCAAAATACCACAGCTTCCGTTGTTGAGGTTGAATACCCGTATAATGCAGCATTAAGGCAAGATTGCTCTTTAGTTATACTAACTATGGGTGATAGTGTTCAAGAGTAGGTTGAGTAAGGCCGTGTTTAGAAGCTGCGGAAGCCGCCGCGGTTTACAAATTTACATTGAATTTAAATGGAACAAACTGCTCAACAAACGTAAACCGCGGCGAGTACCGCATTTTACATAATCTCGGCCTAATGCTGTTTTTACACGATAGACCGTCCAGCCGTTAGACCATCCATTAGACCGCGCATAAGACCGTCTATTAGACCGCGCATTGGACCGTCCATTAGACCGTCCATTAGACCGCCCGTTAGACCACGTATCAGAGCAACTTAGGGTATCATTATAAAAATCAAATAGCTGCTCTGATACGTGGTCTAATGGTCGGTCTAATAGACGGTCTAATGGACGGTCCAATGCGCGGTCTAATAGACGGTATAATGTGCGGTCTAATAGACGGCCTAATGCGTGGTCTAATGGACAGTCTAATACGCAGTCTAATGGACGGTCTAATGCGTGGTCTATCGCGGGTAGTTGGTCTAGCGGGTAAAAACAGCATAAGAGTTAGTTGTCTAATATTTTCAGACACCCCAGGGGATGTGCGAAAATCAAGTGAACAAATTCAAGAAGTTTTCAAACTTGGCATAATTGCTGGTTAGTACTAGGAGGGAGTATACAGGGTGTCCCGCTATAAAATCGCCATAGGGCTAGAGTGGATTGTACACTCTGCCTGAAACTAGACCGCCTGAATGGCCGCTTCCACACCATCCGGTTTCCGCCATGCGGCTAAAAACCGAAATGGGGCAAATCCGAAAGAGTAACATAGTTGGTTTCTGCACTGTTTTTTTTTACATTTCATTTCAAGCAAGATGCTACTAATACTCTGTCCTAAACCTAGTGAAGCATAGCGCTTCAACCACTCTTGCGCGCCATCGTACTCTGTTCTGGACAATGGGGAGCAATTCTCCAAAAGACTTACCCAGCGCCTTACACTCTTTTGCAATAGATCGACTCCATGTGATTTTAGCACCTTCTCTTGGTCGGCCTTCATTGCGAATGAGGTCCCATTTCATTGCATGTCCAGCAATGCAGTTATCACCCTTCCGCAATGTGTGGCCATTGAATGAGGAATGTAGCATTGATGTAGGAGATGAAACCGTTCCAATCAGCCTTATTGTCGTCGACAAACGCGCGGTATTCAGCAGATATGATATTTGTCGGTTGGCCAAGCCTTACCACTATTGGTAAATGGTCTAAAGACAGTGTTAGGACCGGCTCCCATTGAGTTTCATTTATGAGGCTTGCACTGGCAATCGTGATATCTGGAGAACTGGAACAAGTACCGGCGATACGAGTAGGGGTGTCGTCATTCAGAGTACAGAAATCAGAGGCATCAAGCTATTGAGATTCATCTAGCGTCGTTATTAAGGAATGCCAGAGTTCATGATGAGCATTAAAGTCACCGAGCAAGAGGCGATGTTAATCAGTAAGGAGATGGTTGATATTTACATGGTATCCTGGTGGACAGCTGGATATCGGTGGAATGTAAATGCTGTAAACTTCAATATCAACATTGCCCGACTTTATGGCGATGGCCTGCACTTTCATGATGTTATCATTACTGGTAAAATCAATTTCCCGATATTGCACGGAATGGTGAATAATGAAGGCAAACTTTCCTCCAGTGTTGGTCAACCTGTCTTTCCTGCCAATAGCGTAGTTATCATGTGAGTTGAGGGGCGAATTGGAGTGCGGTTTCGTCTTCTGTATGGCTCCAACTTGGATGCGATGTCTGTCCATGAATGATGCGAGTTTGGCGATTTTATTCTGTAACCCATTGCAATTGAGTTGGACGAGTGAGAGCGTGTCGGAGATGGCAATCGGTGGTGCAAGCGTAAGATTGTTATGTTGAACTGTTCGCAGGAGTGATCGGAGATGGCTGTAAACCTGTCTGAGTGCTCAATGGTGTTGGATGAGGCGTGTTAGGCGAGGTTGCTCCTTATAGTCCTCTATTCCTACACTGACTGGCAGTAAAGGAGGAATTCCAGTGTCTGTGATGGTTGAATCCAGAGCAGTGTCTTAGGTGGCACCACTGATTGCAGCAATTGCATCCCACCGTAGTAGCGTTTGGGTGCAGCTCTCTGTTACATACGCACCAGATCCACGGACCAGGATTTCTCTCAATGCCGGCGCGGAGAAACAACACTGAGAGTAGTTGCACCGAGATACTATGTATTGCTCCCAGTAAATATAAAAAACGATACGTGACATGTAGCATACAAACACACTTTCCTTCTTGCATTGATTGGGTTTGGTAGCTCTTGGCCGTCGAAAAACGGGTCGTTCCGGTACCAAGAACCAGCTGCCGCAGGATTTTCAAGATAAGTCGTTATTGATTCATTCGTTTATTGATTGTTGATGACGTTGTTGTTATAGCGACGCTTCGAGCTCTAATAAATGTGTGTGTCAAAATTCTGACTATCCATGCTGGCATCCTCTAGGTCTAGCTGCCTCGATAAGGAAAACCCCATGTTGTTGTTGTTGTGGTAGCGATGCTTCGAACACTGCAGTTCTCTTGCATCGAGGGGGTTTGGCAGCTCTTGGCCGTTGAAAAACAGGTCGTTCCGGTACGAAGAACCGGCTACCGCAGGAACGAGGAAAACCCCATCGAGGTAGCTGTTTTTCTCTTTTCAACAACAACATCAACAACCAATAAACGAATGAATCAAACACGACTTATCTTGAAACAATAAAAAAAATCACTTTTTTCATGTACGCATGCAAACCGATATTTTATGATTATGACCGAAAACAGCATATATTTGTGTTTTATAGCGATTTCTCCGCTGAATGGTTTATATAAAAAAACGATGAAATCATGCCGCCCATGGGTCATTCTCGAAATTCATGTGCATTACAAATCACCCATGATAATACGAAATAAGGGTAGGTGTTACGGTTATCAGTGACGTGCAGTGGAAATTTTTCATAGTCAAGCAGTTGGGCGCCCTAAAGCCAATTTAGCATAAACAAAAATGGACTGTATAATAGAATATGGACAGTCACAAAAACATTTATACCAAGCGGCTTTAAGCCTTAAAGAAGAAATCAGGAAAGATATAAATAAAATATTGGCACATATATTCGGAATACAAAAAAAAAAAAAAATAAATAAAATATTACTAATAAAAAAAATGATAAATAAATATTATGTTAATTAAGACTAAGAAAAATTCAGGGGTATTTGAAATAAATAAATATTCTTTCGCCATTGCCATTTATTTGTATTCCAAAT
This sequence comes from Chloromyia formosa, assembly GCA_964017055.1. Classification (NCBI taxonomy): domain Eukaryota; kingdom Metazoa; phylum Arthropoda; class Insecta; order Diptera; family Stratiomyidae; genus Chloromyia; species Chloromyia formosa. The sequence goes on from OZ024817.1 coordinate 63,096,659, forward strand.
CTATGCGCCGTTCTTTAAGTAAAAACTATTTAATCACATTATCAAAAAAATCGTTTTCTCTTCGCATTTGTATAAGAAGATCCTTTTCAACCGCAATTAAAGCAAGATCCGAAAGTCGTTCTTGGGATTGGCGATTTCTCAAAAATGTGTGAACGCGCTTTAGTGTTGAAAATGACCTTTCCGCAGTTGCCACTGTGACTGGAATTGACGTTAATAATTTTGCTAAAATATGAACTTGCTTAAAACCGTTTGCGACATAAGGCCGTTTTTGAAAATAATCGAGAATTTTACTAGGATTCGCGTTCTTAAACTCATCTGAAGAATAAATAACTTTTAGCTCATTTTTCAACTTTATTCTGTCGAAAAATTGACCGTGATATTCAATAAGTGAGTCAAAATTTTTATCGGGAAAATTTGACTTGAATTTAGAAAAATAATTCGGTTCAAGCAACTCTACAAATGAAAGATCTTTAAACGAATGGAATCGATCTCGAATTTGCCCGAGAATAACATCTATAATCTCCCGAAATATCCGCCGTAAATTTTGTAAAGGATCTATCGCATTTCTACATTTCTTACGTGGTGGCTGATATTCTGCTGTAACTGTCGAATAGAAATTATCAAACTTTTTAGAAAAGTCATTTTCAAGCCAATTTTCAAATTCAATAATTTTTTGGCTTGCATATGAAATGTTTACCACTTTGCTCTGAATAATATTAAATAATATATCAGTTTTCGAAAAAATTTCAGAAAAAATCAACAGATATAATTGAAAATCTGACTGCGAATTTTTGTAAGTATATATCGGAAAAAGTCAAGGAATCGCCATCCCAGTGTTGAGAACCATTCGAAATTGTCTCAAAAACTGTACAAATTTCATGCTTATGTTCAAATATAACGTTAATAATACGCGAATGATAATGCCAACGCGTTTTGGAAACCGATGGTAAACGACGATTTACTATATTTGCAAAAAGGTCCGACCTTTTAGTGGATGTATTAAAAAATGATGCGATTTTATTGATGTGCGCGAAAAATAATTTAATTTCCGGAATAAACTCAACTGCTTTAGACAATACTAGATTTAGTGAATGAGCGTAACATGGAACGAAAATTGCCGATTTATGTTTGTCCCGAATTAAAGTCTGAACTCCACGAATTTGAGAACTCATTACTGCTGCGCCATCGTAACATTGTGCAATTAATTTCTTATCGACATTAAAATTTTGCAATTATTTTAAAATGTGAGAGCTTATTGCTGTAGCTGTACGATTAGCGCTTACATCCAAAAATCCGATAAATCTTTCTTCAATCTCATTTGATATTGTATATCTAAAAATCATCGTTAATTGTTCCCGACCGCTAACATCTGGCGTTTCGTCGACCATTACAGCTACAAATGGAGCCTCCTTTATTTCCAAATTGATTTTATTTCGAACCACATTAGCTATAGCGGAAACAAGATCGTTTTGGATTCTATTAGACAAACCCGAAAACGCTGCATTTGCTTTTATAGAATCTATGTGGGACTCAATTATCGGATCGTACAAACTCAAGAAATTTACGGTTTCGATAAAATTACCACGATTATTTGAAGAAGAGTCTTCATTATTTCCGTGAAAAGGAAGCTCCTGTTTTGCCAAAAAAATTACAGTATCGATTAATTGTTTCAAAATAATACGATTACGCTCAAGTTTTTCATTATGCAAACTAACAGATATTGCCACCTGGTTACTAAGCATAAACTCTATACGCTGAGAACCAAAATTATCTAATTTAATTAACGACTGAAGATGTTTTTCGGAACTTGAATGCTTTGCTGCTGAGCCCGTAAAATTATTCAAATCACAAAATCCAGCTTTATTCCAAACAGATTTTTCATTCGTGAACAAAAGACACGGCCAGCAAAATAACTTATTTAATTTACAGCTTCCCGTTAACCAAATGTACTTTTCATACGTTTCGATATGGAATTTTCGCGTAATATTTTTTAATTTAAACTCTAAACTAAGATCTGGCTTCGGTCTATCCGATTCTATAATTTCTCTTTTCTTGGCAAAGGAAAGAGTTGAAAATCCCGCTTTTAGTACGAAATCCGTCGCGCAGCAATACTCCGACATAATGCGAAAAGAAAACTTACCACTTTTATCACAAATCAAATCAATTAAATCACTACAAACGGTCAAAAAAAACTTCAAATCACAATTTAATCAAAATCACCCGATTGCACTGATTTCCTCTTTTAAATTGCAACGGAAAATCCATTACATAACAAAAACAAAAGCTCTACTGGAAAAATCAAATTCCCATAAACATTCCCTGCTTTGGCAACATTTCATTAACAAGCATCATTGGGCTTTATCCCACACACAAAAGCAGTCGCGCCAGTGCTTGACTTGTCTCATATAAATTTGCGAACAAAACAAAAAAAAATCGTTGCCCAATGTACTACCGAAATCCAAGATTCCCATTTTCTGGAATCAACATGTCTCTAGTATTTGGATGCACACATGGTACATGCATCTAAAGATCTAGGCACATTTTCCTATTCTAAGTTTGGTGTCTATGGTGTGCAAAATGTGGGAGGTTTGAATATAATCTAAAGTAATTGAACGAATGTTTTTTAACCAAAAGAAGGCGCGGATCAGAATTTGAATGTGTAAAGGAATATTTGAATGATAATATGTATTCTTCAGCTTAAAGAAAAACATTGACTGAAATGATGAAATGTGTATTGGTGTAAGCAAAGTTTATTATTGAATTGCTTATTTCGGTAAGTCAAGCAGTTTGGAATTGCTTACTACGAGTGCACGTCACTGACGGTTATGAGGAACAATCTTAGAGAAAATATTTTTTGTTATAATTTCATTAATAAAAAACACCTCATTTGGTAAATAAATTTCGAAAATGACTGATATCGGAAAACTTTAACAAATTCTTTTCCTGTTGCATTTTCACTCAACGAAGTTATTTCAATACATACTGGTGTAAAACAATAAACAAATGGAAATAACTCGAAAATAATTTATGTGACAGCGAATACAAAAGACACCCGATCCAAATATTCCGGCACCGACTGACTACACCTCCACCAAATATGCGCTTGACAAGCATTTTTTTCCCAAAAGAAAAAATATCGTGCTTTGTCTTTTCCACTTTTATTTTATTATTCCTAACGCGTTCGCTCTTTCGAGCATCATCAGAGGAATGTGATGATGCTCGAAAGAGCGAAACGCGTTAGGAATAATAAAATAAAAGTGGAAAAGACAAAGCACGATATTTTTCTTTTGGGATTAAAATGAACTTCCACAAAGTCGATAAGTCGTCGATCGAGTCAAGCATTTTTTTCCTCTCTCTCTCTAATTGCCTTGACCCCTCCAGGGGCATGGACGCGTCAGCATCTCTAGCATTTCTATGCCTTGTTGACGTTTAAATAGCATATCTACTTTTCGGAAGTGCAGTTGCTAGTATGCACCTCCTATCCGCGCCGTCTTTATACTGACAAGCTCGGAGCACTGTGAGAGTTCTATTAGTACTCACAGGCAGTTTTTGATCGCGCCGAGATTTGATCTCAGAGCTCTAAATTACTATCGTAGAGCGGTGACCGAACGATCACGGCCACCGAGCGCGACAAGTGATTGCATTCTATTGTATTTGCACCGCTGTTGTAGCTGCAAAGGCAACAGATCAGAGCTGCTGTGGGAGTCATAACTGGACCCTAGTTGGGCAACACGCTATGATGCTTCGCATTCCACGTAATGGCTGTTGTAGAAGCTACGGTGGCGAGAGAAAGTGGAGGAGGAGTGTCTTTTTTATTTCTCTGTGCCTTTTCTGCTCTGGCAAGAAGCAGGAAGACATTTTCTGGGATACCATTTCTTCTCTGAACTGGATGACTTAACTAATCTTGATGGTGCCAAGCTCTTTTTTTGGAAGTTAAGTCTGGTCCAATGATTAGGATTACCAGCCGATGAAGCCCTGGTGGTAACAACACTAACCCATTTGCTGTGCTAAACACTGCAACCTTATACCTAGCGTAACCTGAGTTTACGGATTTGTCCATTTATCGTTGTCCTCCTCTCGAATAAGAAACGCGTCCACACTTTCAATAGACATATGCCCAAATATTGAATAAGTGTGGACACACCTTTAGCTCGCCAGGTAACAAACAAAGTCGGGCCTCCTCCGAACTCGGTTTTTAGATTCGCCACTGGCAGTTACAGACAAAAAATGTAATGCCGGGTCGTGAGATATAAGCGTAGTGTTTGAATATCCATCTTAATTCAAAGAGCACTCTAATGCATTACACGTACATATTTCTAACTACTCGTATTACTACACATTGCGTGTTCCATATGGTGATATCTCTTCGTTTCCCTGGAGAATGGGTTGACAACCCTAATGTTTTCTATTTCCTAATTAAATTTGTTCAATTACTCAGAACAATTCTGAGTGACTTCGCCCTCATATCGTAGCCTAGACCTACTGTGGTGCATATTGTAAAAAAACTAAACCAAACGGGATCCAAGACACTTACTTGTTGGCATCAATTTCCTGATAGTCGCGTTCGGACAAGTTGGACATCGAAATAGTATTCATGTCGGCGTCAGAAGTCTGTCTCGGATGATCCCCCGCAGGTGTTCCACGTGACCCACTTCCACGCATCTCCTCTAAGAAGTCCTCTTCGAATGCGATTCGGGGCGCCCGCCTTGTGGGGCCATCCATCGGGTTGAACGTTCCACCTTCTATCGAATGGAAATTCAGTGCGTTACGCGTACTCTCGGCCCGCATTGCTCCATTACCACCATTGAAAGTCGCGCCACCACGGTCAATGGTAATGCTGTTGTCGAAATGCTGAGCCGCCGGTGACGGTGTGCCATCATCTGAAGCTGTAACAAGCGGGAAATAGCGACTATGAACACGGTCCTTGAACGCTTGAGGTAGGGTCATTTCCAGTCGCGGGCCAACCGGCCTTGAACACAAACTCTTGCTCGGTACAACGAACTTTGCGCGAGTCGGAACTTGTTAAATATACGCGTGCCAAAGTGTCAAGTCACAGAAAACTGGGAAATGATCATCATCGTCGGCTCACGACTTCCTGCACTTACCCATCAAAACGAAGATCCGACTCCGAGCACTAGCAGCCCCCGCGAGAAATCACTTTGTTTGCATTTGTCATCACCGGAACCTAGCGAAAATCTCCAAAAAAAATACTCCCAGACGACTACACACTCTATCGTTAGCGTCTATCGGATTACTGCTACTGCTGCACGTACGTATGGGATGGGGAGACCCCTGACTCAGCTACGAAGATGAAAAGCCGAACGTCAATGGACCACTCCGCCAACCGTCTTGACAGTCATCAGCCAACTCTTCCCAACTTCAACAGCTGACGCTGATTGCAAAACAGAAACACACAGCTGTTAATGTGCAGACTGCTGACAGGACGGACTATTATGTGCAGAGCTTGCGCATAGAGAAGTGCTCACTTTTGATAGGAAACAGTATACTGTAGGGCTGCAACATCGATGATTTGGGTCCGATGTTTTCTAACATCCCAGATAGAAACAATACGTGCGTTCTTTTGTACTGCAGTCAAAATTAGTTTGGAATGGGTTAACGACACCCAATGGTATTGTACATTCCTATCGACGTTTTTTTTCGATATTTTTTTTCGCGTCTTGGCTAATTGTGGGTTTAGAGCAAGTGATGCGAGCGTTCTATGGTAGTATACTATACTGAGGGCTGCAACCCCTTAAGCCGCAAGCTGCGGAGCCCACGCAAGGGGATTAATGCGGAAATTTCATTGGCGGCAGCAGCAAAAGCAGCAGCGGCGTCGCCTATATCTTGGCTAATTATAATGCACGCATTCGCCTTCAGCGAATTACATTAGAGCAGCGGCAGCAGCATCGGCGGAGCTGCCTTTTCATGCGGGAATATCATTGCAGGCAGAAGCAAAGCAGCGTCTGTGTCTTAAGGTTAAGTGTGGTTTCCTATGCGGTAATTTTATTACCGACAGCAGCGACATCGGATGTGTCTTGGCTATTCTGCTTTCCATGCCTCAAGCGGGAAGTTCATTGCCGGCAGCAGCAAAAGCAGCACCGGCATCGCCTGTGTCTTGGCTAATTAGAATACACCCATTCGCCTTGAGTGAATTATGCAGGAATTTCATTGCCGACAGAAGCAGCAGCATCGTCTGTGGCTTGGGTAATATTACGTTTACACTATCCCCAGATTACTTCATCTGCAGCGTAATCTGGGTGTGGTGAGTTCAAAATTGTATGCATTTGACAGTCGCAGATTATCTCAGCTGGCGCAGATGAAGTAATCTGGGGATAGTGTAAACGTAATATAAGTGTGCTTTCTTAAGGTCGCCACCCATGGACGAGCACAACCACGACCAAACTTCCATCGAACCATCAAATATCATAGAACGGTGGAAACGAGGAGATTTTTTTTCTACAGAGTTTGACGTGGCTCGATGCAAGCTCGCGACCAAAATGCTTGCCGTGGGTGGCGACCTTTACACCTACCTCGCACTCAGGAAATTTTCGTACAAAGCTTAAGCTTTTTGTTCAGAAAATGTGCCAGGTGCGAGCTAGGTGTAATGAGGGAATTTCAAATGCAAAAATTTCGTCAAAAATCTGAAATTCCTTATAGTTTAGAAGTTATGGCCAAAAAAACCGAATTTAAAAATCATGTACAATACAAATATATGAGCTTGTATCACAGCGTCCACGACGTCGTTCGTGGCCATGGATGTGCAGGAGGTGCATGCTGGCAACTGCATTCTCCGAAACCAGTTTATGCCAACGAAACGTCAACTGGGCCACATGGAACAGTTGACGCGCTATGCCCCACAAGGGGTTAGGGCACCGCCATCTTTATCCTCAGGCCGGAGTGTCAAAGTAATGACGTCATGACAAGCAGTGAACCATATGTAAATAAAGTGAAAAACGCGAGCAGTCGACCTCTTGAAATCTGGTGATTTTCGTGCGTAAAAGTGATTTTAGTGTCGCGATTTTAAGTGCAATTGAAAGTAGTGCTTGTCACTGATATTTGGAAGTGAAAAAAACGCAAGGTGCCGCGAACTTCCGAACAAAATGAACTGCTCGAAAGTGCGCGAGACATGAGTGTGGTTATGAAAGTGCGACACGAAAAATTTCGCATTTTTCGTTAATTTCCCGGTAATTTGGCTAGTGTGAATGGTACAGCACTACTCTGGGACGAATCCTTGGGCCGGTGAGTTCAGCGGAAACTCCCGGAAGTGCCCCAAAAAGTGAATTCAAAGTGGTTGTAAAATGACAATATTACAGGTGATTTCCGGACTTTTCATCGGAATTCATAGGGTAATTATACGTTTTTTGTTGTGCAAAAATTTTAGTGAATTGATGCGCCCCAAAATACGGGTTTTAAACGCGTTGTTGACGAGTCAGACGAAAGTTTCACTGCAGCTGACAGGACTAGATGCCTAGCAGTGAAACTTTCGTCCGGTTCGTCAACATCGTGGTCAAAATCCACACTTTGGGGCGCATCAATTCACTTAAATTCTACCACAACAAAAAACGCATACTTACCCTATGAATTCCGATGAAAAGGCCGGAAATCACCTGTAATGTTGTCATTTGACAACCACTTTAAATTCACTTTTTGGGGCACTTTCGGGAATTTCCGCTAAACTCACCGGCCCGAGGATTCGTCCAAGAGTGGTGCTGTACCATTCACACTTCCCGAATTGCCGGAAAATAAACGAAAAATGCGAAATTTCCCGTGTCGCTCTTTCCTAACCTCGCACTTTTCAATACACCATTTTACTCGATATTTCCCGGCACTTCACGTTTTTTTTTCACTTTCACACGGCACTGATAGCCACTTCTTTTAGTTACACTTAAAATTCCGGCACTAAACTCACTTTTACACACAATTATCCCGATATTTCACCGGGCGACCGCACGCGTTCACACTTCGTTGACTGCTTGTCATGTCGTTAGTGCTTTGACAATCAGCTGACACTCCGGCCTGAGAGTAAAGATGGCAGTGGTTAGGGCAATTGAGTAGTAGTATCACAGCGACGCGAGCGCTTCTCTGATTTGGGTGGCAGAACAAATAAGTATATTTTTTCGATTCACTACCCATCGATGCGTCGTCGCTATAAAAGTTACACTTTAAAATTTCCGCACTTTTATTGACAATTTCGACGTGAAAACAATTACTTTACATTTTATTTCGTGTGGAGACCGGTGATTGCTCTCTTTTGAGTGAGAAGGGGAAATTCAAGTGTAGTGTAGAACGCCGCGGATATGTGCTGTGTGTGAGTCTACACTGTCACTTTTTCGTGGGCCAGATAAGTGCACATTTGTCCGGCGGTATATAGACCGCAGTGATCCCTCGAGATATTTTATTAAAAAAATGTGGGTTCTCGGTCGATTTGCGGCGTGAAACTTAAATATTGTAATGTTTCACCCTCTGTTGAGTGAAACCAGGTTCGTTAGATATTCTTGTGCTGAACAATGAAAACACTTCGATTGAAAACACACACTATTTACTAAACGAACTACACACGCGTAACTTACAACCAACGTCAAACTAGCTCAAACTATTTGTTAACGGCGGATAACGATTATTCCCTTTCCGCTTTCGAGCGGATACTTTATACCGATCCGACTGCCACTGAGTGTCGAGTCTTACTACTTGTCTGACATCTTCCTTTTATAGTTGGAATTGTTTCGAGAAGGTTCTCCATTTCAGATGTCTCTAGAATCAGCTGGTACTTGTCATGGATGGATCGAGACTATGGTAGAGCTTAGTACAGTGTCTGTCGTAAGAGAGACGTACTTCGTACATACAACAATATACAACATATAAAAAAAAACATGGAAACAAATCCGCTTTTCAAATAACATTGGCTGCGCCTCCGTTTTGAACCGTGTCGACACTGTTTCATAGATACTTTGCGGAAACGCTACGTTTTCAGACACCGTTACCTGAATCTTTGAGAAAATGAAAAGTGTCACGATTTTATTCCGATACGATTACCCCTTCAACGATTCCTAAAGTTTTGACAGTTCGCTCTTGATTTGAGTTCTGTCACTCTATTCGTAAACAACTCTTTTTTGGCACGTGTGTTCAAAGGAGAAGGAAAAAAAAGAAAAAAAAACTCTTTTTTGACGTCGTATAGTGATCGGAAAGTCTGTCCTCGCTCTTTACTTTGTTTGGAAATTATGTTTAAAAGTGTAAATATCTCTTATTAACTGGCGTATGTTTGTGTGAAATATATATATTCATGGCGGCATGGGAATCGTTTCGTTCACCGGAGAAATCACGAATCGGAAAAGGGTCAATGGATAAGTATCGGAATCACGATATTTTCGGGAATGCAAACAGAGCCCACACAAGAGACCACTACACCGTGCGCATACTACACCCACAACAAGCCAAGCGATACTGTCGTGAAGGCTGTAGTGCTATGCCGGAGTTTCATTGAAGACGGCAGCAATCGCAGAGGCAGCAGCAGCTGCAACGGCAGAGACAAGTAGTAAGACTCGACACTAAGTGGCAGTCGGATCGGTATAAAGTATCCGCTTGGAACCGGAAAGTAGTGCAGACGTTATCGTTATCCGCCGTTAACAAATAGTTTGAGCTAGTTTGGTGTTGATTGTTAGTTACGCGTGTGTAGTTCGTTTTGTAAATAAAGTGTGTGTGTGTTTTTCAATCGAAGTGTTTTCATTATTCAGCACAAGAATATCTAACGAACATGGTTTCGCTCAACAGAGGAAACATTACAATATGTATGTATGTGTTACAGTTGTGGTACTAACTAATCCGGTACGTTTAGACCGCGGTGAGTTCTTCGTATTAGTTAATCCTCCAAGTACCAAGTGGTTGACCAGATATGGAAAATGTGTATCCGTAAGTGAAAGAGTATGCCGGAGCATCTACAACATAAAAATCCCGAGAGCACGATGACAACCAGCTTATTTTTGTTATCACTCATCTTGTATAAAGAGGTATTTGTTCAGAATTCATGATCTGAGGAAACGAATTAAAAATTCAATTCCCTCTAGTGGGCCAACATGATGCGGGATCAGATACAGCGACACTCTCTCCCTCTTTCTGACTAAATGACTCGATGACTGCAAATAATAAAATCGAAGCCGAGCGTGATTGCCGGATTCAGGGGCCCTATCATGTAATTCGAATGGAAAAGATGAAAACGGTACCATGTAACTCGAAAACCAGTTTATCCGTTTCAAAAATCACCGAGTATTCGATTCGAAGCAAATCCTCGATGATTTTGTGATGAATTACAAGATAATACAAGATAATCTGATCTCCAAAAGTCAGTGGCGAACTCTAGTAACCGTTATCATAATCTAATAGCCGCCATACATTATCCGATCCGTCGTCCGATCGATCGGCCGATGGATCGCCACAAAATGTCTGCCGATCTCCACTGCACACACACTGAGCGATTTTCGTGCGATGCTCAGAGGAACTTCTGGAGTGGCCCATAGGCTCAATTTATGGGACGAGAGAAGAGCGCGTTTAATTTTTCATGGGAGAGAGAAAGAACGGGACTATTAATGCCAACCACCAATAGGGCGCGAATATTTGACAGCTATATATACAGCGGGGAGTCAGAAACGAAAACAAACATTTTAATATCGGTTTTCTAACAGAAAACTCACAAAAACCAGTAACGCGCACATCACATCTAAATATTTAATGTTTTACCTATAAACAGACACCCCCGTCTTAGGGATACGCTGGTTATTTTTGCAGTCACCGACGAGGCATTTCAATTTACCACAACTCACTACCGCACCAATTTGTCCCACCGGAAATTTCACTAGTGTCTTCTCTACATAATCGCGGCTCTTTACACACAAAAACCGGCTCCAAACTTTCGCGAATTCAACCGTATTTACTTTTTGCCACTTTTTGCACAAAGCGTTTGACAGCCATATGCACAACGTGATCTTAAAACCGTTAACTTTACTCTCCCAGCTCTCGACTTTTTCAAGAAGAAGATCGTCCCATTTTCAAGCTGTCAATTTGTATGGTTTGACAGGCATATACCCATTCCTTTGTTAGTTATATATTCAAATGTGCGATGCGATAACGAATGACAATTCAAAAAATAGGTTATGATTCACTCCCAATACAACCTAGATTCATTTTTGTTAACTATTTGGATTTGTGTGGTATTTTCGTATACCACATATTTGATATTTCAATTGCAGTGCCATTTAAATCATTAGAATCCTTGAAATTTCATCATTTAATAATTTGGTAATTTGACATTCACTTGCGATAATCACATACACTACCCAATCGATCGTCACCGATCGATCGCACGAAAATCGCACTAAAATATCGGCAGATCAAAATTGATCGCCCGATCGATGCGATTTCCACATACACACGCCAATCCGTCGGCCGATATTGATTTCGGGCGACGGATCGGCCGATCGATCGGTGTGTGTATGGCACGTTAGTAAGCTCTGTACATGTTCCACTCATTTAGCATGGACATCAAAAAAGTTTTAAAAACGATTCCAAGAACAAGTTTAAAAAAAACATTACACTTCCGGAAGTAGGTTCCTCATAAAAAAAAACGTTCCAACAAACTCATACCAAAAAATAATACCATTCAATTTATAAAATATCAGTTGGTTTTTTTATTATCATTATTTTTACTTTTATTACACTATCATTAACTTATATTTTACAATAGCATAGCTATTTACATTATACAAAATCAATAAATTCTTCTCAGACATAAATTCTAAGAAAATATGTAGTTGAATTGTTTGCCAGATTGTTAATTCGTACTCCGTACTAAACTCTCCTATCTAGTTTCTCTTTCTGCAATCGATCCACGACTAATTGTGATAAAATGCCACGAATTCGTGACAGAAACACCGAAAGAACTATGCAGCTAAATTAACAAGCAAACAAACATTCCATATAATTATGGTAGGATAGGACAACTCAAAAATTCACTTTATAAACTTGAACAATCGGACTTTTGCTCGACTATGCAGGGTGATGATCGCACACGGGCACGTGATTCCTCATGCAATTTCCAGCAAAAATATTACGGAACATTTTTTTTTTTCGAATTTTTAGCTGCTACGGGGATTTTTTTTAAAATCCATATCCGAGGCTACTAAAACCACAATATTTCGAAAAGTACGCTAACTAGAACCCTCAAATAAAATGATAATCAAAGCCAAGCTTTACTATTTTAATTTTTTTCCGTAAAAATCGGACAAACGGTATAATTGTAAAAAAAAAATTGAATTAAAATTGGTGTTTTGCTCCGAAAAGAAATTTGTTTTCCATCACATTTTTCTCGACTTTGTGCATGCAGAATGTACTTGTCCTGTTTCAAAAATGAATCCTCTATTCTGTAGGAAAACAGGCTTTTTTGTGCATTAGAATGTCGAGGATTTCGCCGATCTTTCATTACTTAAAACGTCAAAGCTTTAAAACTGCGCAATCTATAATGGTCAGGTAAACACTGAATTTTCGCTTATATTTTGCTCTTATATCTAAAATTTATCCCACGAAATTCGAAGGCATTAATTGTTGGTTGTACCGCTCTGAATTACAAATTTTTGTTTTTATTTAAAATCATGCATTTTTAACCATTTTCTCGGATTTATTAATATACGAGTATAATGTAGAAGTTTTGCCCCAAAAATTAAATCTCTATTTTCTCATGACCAAATCGTGTTCAGATCATTCTACCCTGATATCTTAATTTGTATCAGTTGTGGGCCTAGGAATGAAAATTAAAATTTCATTTTTTGCTTAAAAATTTCGAATTGCATTAAAGTACTTAATTTTTCAACGCATAACAGCCTTAGCATTCATAATGACTTATTTTGAATGAAAAATGAAAGACAATTTCATTTTTTGTTTTAATTGATTTTTTAAAAAGTGTTCCTTCCATCCTTAACAATACCGTGCTCTTTTTGGAAATCTCCGTATAGCTCTTTCCAACATTGCTCTCGTCTTGTTAGCAGACACAAATTCCTAACACCTATTTTGAAATCAAATAAAAAAATTGTCTTTCATTTCAGATTCAAAATAATTCATTATTAACACCCGCCGAGGCTTTTGCGTGCGTAAAAAGTACTATCAACACGAATTTAAAAAAAAAAAATTTGAAAAAATCTAAATTTTCGACTCAAGCGTTTTTCATTCATAGGGTCACAACTGCCACAAATTAAGATATTAAGGTAGAATCATCTGAGTGCGGTCTGACCATAAGTAAATAGAGATTTTATTCTTGGAACAAAACTTGTACATTACGTATTCGAAAATTCGAGAAAAGGGCTTAAAAATGCATGATTTTAAATAAATATCAAGAAAAAATTCATTTCTTAGCGGGACAACCAACAAACTATTCTGCCGACTTTCGGGAGATAAATTTTAAATATAAGGGCAAAATATTAGCTGGGATTGAGTGTTTATCTGACCATTCTAGCTTGCGTAGCTTTCCAGTCACACTTCCCGACAATAGAATAGTCGCACTTAAAAATGCGACATAATTTTTTGTATGATGAGTGTATTTTGATAAAATTTGATATTTAATACTCTTTTGTGATGCTGCATGTTAGCTAGCAGCAATGAACCGAAAATGTAGCAAATCAAAACGGTAAATTCAAGTTTAGCATTTTACGACTGTTAAAAGTGCGACAATAGAATAGACGCATCAATTTGTTTTCAATTTGTGCTGAGTGATTGGAAACAATTCAAATTGCTTTTGTTTTTTTGTTTTTTTAATTCCCGTGGTGCCAGTGATAATTTCTTGTATTGAAAAAATGGGTCCAGGCAAAACGTTGACGAAGGAAGAGATTGGGAAAATTGTCGAATTCAAGAACAAAAACATTATCCCAATTGGCAAATTGAAATCAAAATTGAATGAAGCGATAAGTTGATCGGCAGGTTTTTAAAAAATCCGAAAATTTATGGCAAAAACCACAAAGGACGCACAGCAAGAGCTACAACAGAACGAGAATATAGGTCAATTTTACGAGAAGCGTCGAATTCTGCGACATCTGCTGGGAACATCAAAGTAAAGGTTGGAACTTCTGCCAATGTACGGACAGTGCAAAGATTACTTAAAACGTGCCCGCATCTAAAACGAAAAAAAAAACTCAGGAAAAGAACACTTACTCCCTCGTCATAAAGTAGCTCGATTGGAGTACTGCCTGACTCATTTTCATTGGACCGATCAATGGCGTCAGGTAATATTTTCTGACGAAAAAAAAAATGAATTTGGATGGGCCTGATGGTTTTCAATATTATTTTCATGATTTGAGGAAGTCGGAACGGTTTTTATCTAGTCGTTATAGCGGGGGTGACCAGTAGTGCAGTGTGTTGAGGCATCAGTCTCATGTTTGACTACCAGCGTTTCGGGTTCGAATCCCTTCCACGACGATGTTCGTGGCCATGGATGTACAGGAGGTGCATGCTGCCAACTGCATTCTCCGAAACCAGTTTATGCCAACAAAACATCAACTGGGCCACATGGAACAGTTGGCGCACTATGCCCTACAAGGGGTTAGGGCAATTGAGTAGTAGTACTGTTGGTGCCGTCGTGGTATGGGCTGTAATTTCCTTCCATGGCATCATTGATTTGGTTGTGTTGGAAGGCCGGCAAACCTCTGCGGACTACGTTGAACTTTTGGAAGAAAGTTAACTTCGACGAAATGTGCCAACGATGGGTTCTGCAACACGATAACGGACCAATGCACTCCGCACGTTGTTGTTGTTGTAGTAACGCCTGCTGGTATTGAAGGGGTTTGGCAGCCCTTGGCCGTTGCTAATGAACGCGTCGCTCCGGTGCGTAGAACCGGCTGCTGCACGTCGTGTAAAGCAATGGTTAGCAGACCACAACGTAGAAATTCTGGACTGGCCAGCTGTCTCCTGATCTCAATGTAATTGAGAATTTGTGGGAATGGTTGTCTCGACAAATTTACGCCGATTGAAGGTAGTTGGAAAACAGGGAAGGACTAATATCGGAAATCGAACAGGTCAGGAACAAGTTCCATTAGATTATATAAAAAGTTTACATAATTCCTTAACACAGAGACTTGTTGTAGTTGTACGCAATGATAGAGGACATACGCATTATTAATAAAAAAAAATTAAAAACATTCGTTTTATTACCTATTTTTGAAGGTAATAAAACGCACTTTTAACAGTCGCAAAATGCTAAACTTGAATTTACCGTTTTGATTT
The DNA here is from genome assembly GCA_964017055.1 of Chloromyia formosa. Classification (NCBI taxonomy): domain Eukaryota; kingdom Metazoa; phylum Arthropoda; class Insecta; order Diptera; family Stratiomyidae; genus Chloromyia; species Chloromyia formosa. The sequence continues at coordinate 63,111,914 of OZ024817.1, forward strand.
GCTACATTTTCGGTTCATTGTTGCTAGCTAACATCCAGCATCACAAAAAAAATGTATTAAATATCAAATTTTATCAAAATACACTCAACATACGAAAAATGATGTCGCATTTTTATGTGCGACTATCCTATTGTCGGGGAGTGTATGTATTGCGTTTTAAATAATGAAAGATCGGTAAAGTACTCAACGTTCTACTATAATGCTCGAAAAAGCCTGTTTTCCTACATTGGAACTGCTAGAAGTTAGGGTGTTAGGACAAGATGATGTTGGGGCGATTTGATCACAAGAGAATAGAGAATTAATTATTGAAAAAGGACAAGTACATTATGACTGCAAAAATTCGGGAAAAAGGTGATGGAAAACATTTTTTTTTCTGAGTAAAAAATTTAAATTTATAATTTTTGTTTAAACTATTATACCGTTTGTCCGATTTTCACGGAAGAAATTTTAAAAATTAAAGCAGGGAATTAGCTGTGAGTATCATTTTATTTGAGGGTCCTAGCTAGCATGGGTTTTGCGATATTGTGTTTTTAGTAACGTCAGATAAGAAATTAAAAAAAAAAATTAGTCCCTGTAGCGGCTAAAGGGTTAAGAATTTGAAAAAATACTCCTTAATGTTTTCTGCTAAAAATTGCATGGAAAATCACGTGGCATTGTCTGTGTGCGATCGTTACGGGACACCCTGTATAATGCTACATCCACACATGAATATATACGGCAACATTTAGGAATATACAATAACAACAAACACAACGCGCTCTCGAAAGTCCACGCGCGTTGTTATTTGATTTTCCGAAGTGTCCCCGAATATGTTCAGATGTGGACAAAGCATTATGTGAAAGATAAGCGAAGAAGAACCTTTCTGTTGGTAAATAAATGTAAGCCAAAAAAAAAATAATTCGTTTGAAAAAGGATGGGCTTTTTAAATAAGCAAAGTTTGTTGCAATTTCAACACCTTTTTCATTACGATCGTTCTTCCGATAATCAACAGCATCTTTGACATAATCATTAATCAGTTTAATTATAAAAGAGATTAAGGTGATGGCTAATTTCTGAAAGACTTGACGACGACGATTTTGGACGCTATTCCGCTTCTCAAGATATAATTGGAACTTGAAATTAATTATAGAATTATCGCTGCCGCATGCAGCAAACAGTAAAAACAACCGCCTTTTTTCGCAAGCTAAATTAATTTCCTGTGACTTCTTTCCATCCTGTTTCATTCGTTTTAAAGCTATTTACAGATCATTGTTTGACAACGGCAATCGATTGCGCGCAAACGATGTGTGCAAAAGTCTGTGTGTACATAAGAATATATATACATACATACATTGAACAAAATTATCATATCATAATAAATAAATATACGAAACTAATTAAAGTGGAACTTAAATTGGAACGGTGATCCATGATGGAAGTGCTGGAACGGATTGCCGCCCCGGAAACCCTGTTGATTGCCCTCGGGATCGAGTGGATCCTCGCCGTTATCGAACTGTTGTCGTTTCTCCGGATCGGTCAACACTTCTTTCGCCGCCGCAATATCAATGAATTTCTTCTCGGCAATTTTCTTCTCGTCCCCTTGATAGCTGTCCGGGTGCCATTTTTGTGCTGCCCGTCGATATGCTTTAACGATTTCTTGTTTGGTTGCCGTTCGCTTGACCCCTAAAATTTTATAATAGTCTCTACGTTCCGACTGCTTTTGCAGACGTTTCGCCTTCTCAATGCCTTCCTTGGCTCGTTGTAGCGTCTCATCAATCTCCAACGCAGCCTGATAATCATGAATGGCATCGTCAAACATGTCAGTACCCAAGTAAGCATCAGCTCGATCACAGTATACGTTCGGGTCCTTTTCAATTTCCAACGCTTCCCGACATTTCGCTATGGCCTGCGTATATTGTTCGTCTTTCGCGTAGCACGAACACAGCAGTTGTTTTGCTCCGAAAACAATCATTTCGACATCTTTCTCCAGTTTCAACACTTTTTCGGCCGACTCAATACATTCGGTGTATTGTTTTGCCTCGAGTGCATTCTGTGACTCCGTAAGGGACTTTTCGACCTTTTTCAGTGTTTTGTAGAATGGGAAACAGTCTTTGTGCTCGGGATCTAACTTTAGGCATTCGCGGATTTCTTTGAGCGAGTCAGTGGCGTGACCCAATTCGTAGAGTAGCACGGCCAATTTGTAGTAGCCGGTTGTGCTGTCCTGTGAGAGTCGATTGACGGATCGCATATCTGAAACGGCTGCCAGTGAGTCGCCGTTTTTAACATGACATTTGGCGCGAGTTTCCCGGTACAATGCTGACCACGGTGAAAGTTCGAGGAGTTGAGTGAGTAGGACGATGGCTGTACGATAGTCACCGCGTGATATGACCTCTTGGACGTCTTTCCATTGTTGTCGGGCTGGCTGCAATCTATGGTACTGGTAGCTTATCTCTTCGTTGTGGGAGTCTTCGTGGAGCTGAAAGAGAGACGAGTGAAATCAGTTGGCGTTTGTTTACAATTAAATTATACATAAAAATAAATTTGGTTGAATACATTTTACATACAAATTTTTCACAAATATATTTTTGACGAATCATTCCATTCATTCATTCATTCCGTAGTTCGGATGGCGCAATGGTTAGCACGTTCACCTGCTATGCACTGGGCCCCGTTTCGATTTCTACTGAATGAGTAGTCTTAGATAAAAAAGGAGATTTGTGTGTCGGACTATGAGCCCACTCAGCTGTTCAATGAGTACCCATTTGGATACCACATTCAAATAAAAGGGTTGCATGTTCAATTAAATCAACTTGTAATTTTTCATAATTAATTCGCCATTTAGCGATGAAAGACATATGTGTAGGTGTAGGTTTATTAACCTGTAGAGTTCTCTAGGTTAATGCAGGTCAACGCATTGTTGTAGTTGCGTGTTAGTTACAACAATGCGTTAAAATCAAGTCATGGGCAACAATCAAGACATGCAACAAACATCTAAACGTCCAGCCAGCACCCCTGATGGAAAGTCACCCAAAAACAACCCCTTTCAAAGGAGTTCTAAAGTTATGCAATCACCGGTAAAGGGTCAGATGAGGAGAGTTCACGGGCTCTGGAGCTGGGTGAGAACTCCACATTGGAGGTCACCGCAAGTCCAATGGACGTCGGAGTTCCATCTAGCAGTGCTATGAACCGGATGGATAGTAGCGGAATCTCAGCACCGCGAAACGCCACAAGTGAAGCGGCGACAGGGTCCTCTGAAGATCAGAGACGAAGCGCTCAACGCTTTAGAAAGAGTAAGGCGAAGCGTGCGGCCAAGGAAGCGGCGAAATCGGATTCTGAGGGGAACCCGCGGAAACACCGAGGAAACCAACCCCTGCGGCCGCGACCAAGCACCAGCGATCGGAGGCGAAATCCTTTGCAGGAGGCGAAGGAATGAAAAGGCGGAGACCGGAGACAGCGACCCGTTCCTTTAGGGATGTGGTTGCAAGTCTCCACAAGTTAGCTGTCAAGCTCGAGCAGTTCGACGGCTCGGTGATGGTTAAGACAGTTCTCAAATGCATCACGGAGGAACTGTTAGAGTTCGACATGTCACAAGAGGCGGGATCGCCTCGATATTGCCAAAAATCATCCGGACCGGAGGAAATGAACGAGACGTCCGTACCAAGGCTAATTGCGGTAGTGAGTGGTACCCTCCTCCAATGCGTCTCTACTAAAAGAACAGAACCGTCGAGCCCTGGCCCAGCAGTTGTTCGGCGTCCTCATCTACTGAGTCTTTCCAACGAGCTTTCGGTCTTCCTCGCAGCCTTGTTCCGTCGACGCGTTGTCCATTCAATATTTTCTTAGGGATGCGGTCATCGTCCATTCGTTGTACATATATGTCCTGCCCATTATAGACATTGTAGTTTGAGGATTCTCCAAACTTCCACATCATCGTACAGTTCGTACAACTCATGGTTGTATCGGATGCGCCATCCATCTCGGTCGCAAACTGCTCCGAATATTCGCCGAAGGACCTTTCGTTCCAATGTGTTTAGCATGTTTTCGGAGGCTTGAATTAGTGTCCAGGTTTCGCAGCCGCATAGCACAGGTCGTATGATGGTTTTGTATATGCGGAGCTTAGTATTTCTGTACTCAATTGCCCTAACCCCTTGTGGAGCATAGCGCGTTAACTGTTCCATGTGGCCCAGTTGACGTTTCGTATTCATAAACTGGTTTCGGAGAATGCAGTTGCCAGCATGCACCTCCTGCACAACCGCCATGGCCACGAACGTCGTCGTGGACGGGATTCGAACCCGAAACGCCGGTAGTCAAACATGAGACTGATGCCTCAACACTCTTCGCGACCGGTCGCCCCGGTTAATGATAGCATCATTACTTTTGTTTTGGCCTGGTTAATGCGTAGTCCAACTTCTCTTGTAGCCGTGTCAAGATTATTTAGAAGTCCAACCCTCGGTTTGCGCTAATCAAAGGTCTTGATGTACCCTGTAATGAACCATATTCTGGTCTGGTCCTTCCACCGACAGATCGAAAGCAGCACCTGGTGAGTAGGGATCTGTCGGTGGTACGAAACCAGATTAAACCATTAAACCTGGACCCCGATACGAGTGCGAGGGCATCAGAGCCGTCCGCCAACCATTCCATCCTTATTGCCTCATTTTTTGTATTCCCCATTTTTGCTTCCCCTGTTTGTATTGTCTTCCCTAGGCCTATGAATTTTTATTAATACGTAAAGGACAGGAGCAACGTGCGGCGAAACCCCCCCACCCTCCCAAGTGAGCTACAACAAGCATAGGGCATAGGTCGCTGCTTAGCTCGTTGAGGGGCCTTTTTCTTCACCAGATGGCACAGCCCGACCTACACGGTCATTATGCTACCTTAGGCTCCGTCCCCACGGGCATCTTCGGATGCCCACCAAACCGTCCATTACACCTCTTACTGAAAAACCAATCCTGCCTAGCGAAAGCTTGACGGAAGTGGGTGGCAGCAGCGCGCATAGGTGACATTTCAGGTCGACGAATAACCCTCATCGAAGTTTGCGTTGAATTAGGTGTCGAATCAAAGAGGTTGATGTCCTCTTTCCGAAAAACTAGTCCTGCCTCGCGAAAGCTTGCCGAAATTGGGTGGCAGGACCCCCAAAGGTGATGTTTCAGGTCATCGAACAACCCACATCGCGGTTTGTGCGGAATTAGGTGTCGAATCAAAGGGGTTGACGTCCTCTTTCCGAAAAAAAAACCAATCCGCAAAGCAGGAAAGCTTGCCGGAGCGTGTGGCCACGTTAGACTCGAAATTAATTATCCTCTTCTTCTTCATTTGGAGCATCCGTTTCTGTCAAATATTATATTTGTATGTGTAAATTTTAACTGTTCAATAAACTCTCACGAGTTAGTCGTATTCGTGCGCTCAATGTAGCCGGTTGCATTTTTCCTTTAACATCGCATTCTAAAAGGTTATGGGCCCAGAGTGACCCACACGGGATATTGTTTCGTTGCATTTTTAGTATTAAAATGAACGTGAATAGTGCGATGGAAAGCTCCGTGATTTGTCATCGGTTGAACGGATCAAACTACCGGGCGTGGAAGTTTCAAATTACTGCCATTCTGCGTGGACAAGATCTATTGGACGTTGTTACGGGTAGTTATCCAGAGCCTCTTGCAACAGATACGGCGGAAAATAAAAAGAAATGGTTACAAAACGACGGCAAAGCTATGGCGATTTTATTTGCATCAATAACTTCCGATCAGTCAAACCATGTTTTAACATGCAAAACAGCGAAAAGTGTCATGGCGACATTGGAATCGATACACCAGCAAAGGAGCGATGTACGAACGATGACACTTTACGAAGAATATTTTAAACAAAAGATGGCGGACGACGAGCCTGTACTCAGTTTTGTGTCTCGTGTAAATTCATTGGCATCCGAAATTGAAGACCAGGGCGAAACACTTTCAGATAATCTGAAAATGTGCCGAATCATAAGCGGTCTAACCACGAAATTCAACAATTTTCGTACTGTGTGGTTCAACATAAAAGAATGCAGAACGATGGAAACACTTTTATCAAAGCTCCAGCTCGAAGAGGACCAAAGCACTCGGGAGAGAGACGACGGCAAGACGGAGATGGCATATAGTATGAAGCACAATCAAGGCAGAAAAGTGAATAGTGCACCTGCAGAACGAAAAAGTAAATTTCCATGTTTCGCTTGTGGTGAAATCGGGCATTGGAAAAAAAATTGCCCTAAGAACAAATCGAAGAAAAATGCAAAAGAAAAACAACGGTCGCAGGCGATTGCATTTTCGGCGGCAAGCGATATATTATCGGCTGATTACGGGGATTTATGGATTGCAGACTCAGCGGCAACAGCGCATACAACATTTAGGCGCGCCTGGTTCGTCGAGTTTACCGACGATAAGACACGAAGCGGCATTCGAATTGCGAACGATGAAATACTGCACATTGAAGGCAACGGGACAATCGAAGTTCAAGTCTGGATTGATGGCGACTGGCAGAAACGACTCATCGAAAATGTCAAATATGTACCGAAAGCAAAGGTGAATTTGTTTTCTGTGTCTACTGTGACGAATAAGGGATTCGCGGTAAATTTTGATGGTAAAGGCTGTAAAATAAAAGAAAGAAGTGGAAAATTAGCTGCGGTGGGATATCGAGACAACAGGAATTTAGTGCGAATGGCATTTCGTACGGTCAGCTTGGATTCTATGTGCCTGTTGGCAAGAAAAATTTCATCAGCTACTCTACTTGAATGGCATAAACGACTCGGCCATGTTAACAAAGCAGCTATTAGGTCGATATTTACCAACAATTTGGCAAAAGGCATCGAGATAACCGACCAGCAAGATTTTTTCTGTGAAGAATGTCAATAAGGGAAGTCACATAGAGCTTCTCATCCATCTAGTGCGAGACGAGTGATGTCAACAGCTGGGTGTATACATATGGATTTGTGCGGTCCGATGGAGACAGATGGTATTGGTGGTGTCCGGTACTACATGTTATTGAAAGACGAGTCATCTAAGTTCCGTTTTGTATATTTCATCAAAAGTAAATCGGAGGTAAAGGTAATTCTCGAAAATTTTATTTGCACTTTAAGAAATGTTTGGAATAGATCAATCAAGTATATACGTTGCGACAATGGAAGCGAGTTTATGAATAAAGATATTAACGATTTGATCTCTAAAAACGGCATTATATTCGAGAAAATATCTCCATACACACCGGAGCAAAATGGTATGATAGAGCGAGACAATCGAACGATTCAAGAATCTGCTCGAACAATGTTGATTGCCAGCAAACTCTGTAAATTTTTATGGCCCAAGGCTGTAAGAAATGCTGTTTATTTGATGAATAGAACCCCTAACTCTAGTAACATGCAAACCACGCCGTTTGAACAGTGGTTCGGTGAAAAACCACAACTAGATCATGTAAGAATCTTTGGAACAACTGGATTTGTACATATTCCGAAGAATCTCGGTCGAAAGAAATGGGACGCCAAATCAAGGAAGATGTTTCTGGTTGGATACGAGCCAACTAATAAGAATTTTCGATTCTACGACCCAGAAAGCAAGCGGATAATCGTAAGCTGTGATGTCAAGTTTGATCAGGATTATCAAAATGGTTCCGTAGTTCTTTCTCACAGCATTGATACTGATAGCAGTCACGAAATTACATCTTGCGATGTTGATGGTAGAGCTCCAAAGAAAGAATGCGTGATAGTCGAAGAGCATACAGGCGAAATGGATGATACCGCGGAAGATACGAATAAGAGAATTTTAAGAGATCAACCAAAGAAGACGCAATTCTACGATGCAGAAAGAGGATACTTCACAGAATTCTACGAGCCATTGAGCTACAAAGAAGCTATGAACTCCGAACAAGCTTTAAGTTGGAAAGCAGCTATCGAGGATGAATTGAAGTCGCATCGGGAAAATCAAACTTGGGATATTGTTGAGATGCCAAAAGATTGCTCTAACATTGTAGGAAATAAATGGGTATTCAAATTGAAGTTAACTTCCAATCGGCAATTTAAGTACAAGGCCCGCCTTGTGGCAAAAGGATATTCGCAGACTTTAGGAGTCGACTATTCGGAAACATTTTCGCCGGTGATACGGTATGATACGGTGAGATGCATTTTAGCACTGACATCATATTGTGATATGGAGTTTTTGCAATTTGACATCAAGACGGCATTTTTAAATGGCCAACTCCACGAAGAAATATACATGCGAGTTCCAGAAGGAGTTGATCATACTCCGAATCAAATATGTAGACTACGTAAAAGTCTTTATGGTTTGAAACAGTCATCGCGTGCTTGGAATGAACGATTTGTGAACTTCACCAAAACATGTAACTTAGAGCAATCAAAATCCGATCCATGCGTTTTCTATGGTAAAGTCAAAGAACACACGGTAATCATTTTGCTTTACGTTGATGATGGCTTAATTGTATCAGTTGATAAGGAAGCTATCGAAGGTATCGTGTTACGTCTGAAGAATAATTTCGAGGTTACCATTGGCGATGGAAGTTTTTATGTTGGGCTAGAAATTAGTCGAGATCGAGAAAGAAAGGTCATAAGCATCAGTCAATCATCGTATGTGAACAAAATCGTCCAAAAGTTCAATATGGCAGGTTCGAAGCCGATTGATTCACCATTTGATACTGGAGTAATTTTGACCAAATCGGGCGACAGCGACCAGGAGGTTCAATTTCCGTATAGGCAAGCTTGTGGTTCCTTGATGTATGCAGCTACAGTTTCAAGGCCAGATATTGCGTATGCAGTCAGTTCGGTATGTCGTTATATGGAAAAGCCTAACGAAGCTCACGTGAACGCCGTGAAACGAATATTCCGCTACTTGAATCACACGAAGGATGTAGGCATCACATACGGTCTTGGCGATTCGACACTAATTGGGTACACAGATGCAGATCATGCCCGCGATGTCGATACTCGAAAATCCACCACTGGTTATGCGTTTCTCATTGCAGGAGGAGTAGTTACTTGGAGGAGCCAACTTCAGAAAACTGTAGCGATTTCAACAGCAGAGTCAGAATTCGTTGCAATGTGCGAAGGAACGAAGGAAACTATGTGGCTACGCGATTTACTGGAAGAGATAGGTTTCAAGCAGGATCAACCTACCAATCTCTTTGTTGACAACCAAAGTGCAGTACGATTAGTTCGGAATCCTGAATTTCATCACAGAACGAAGCACATAGACAAGCAGCTACACTTCATAAGGGAGAAGTACAACAACAATATCATCGCTCTACCATACGTGCAAAGCGAAGAACAACTTGCAGATGGCTTTACGAAACCTCTTCCAAGAACACGTTTTAAATTGATATTTAGCAAACTTGGATTACATAAAATGTAACTTTATTGTGGTATTAATTTGAAGCAAGTTAATTTTTTTTTTTTGAATTCAATTGAAATTTGATTATTTTTTGTTTGTTTAGACTTGGCGAAAGTTTTAGAATTTGAATTTGTTTTTTTTTTTTCAAGAAAAAAAAAATTTATTTTGAATTAAATCAAGTTAAAATTTGGCGGGAGTGTCAAATATTATATTTGTATGTGTAAATTTTAACTGTTCAATAAACTCTCACGAGTTAGTCGTATTCGTGCGCTCAATGTAGCCGGTTGCATTTTTCCTTTAACATCGCATTCTAACAGTTTCAAAGATCTGTGAGCTCGAAAAGTGATAAAGTGTGATTTCTCTTAAAGTGAATGTATGCGGCCCACCATCCATTGGATATCTAATCCAGCAAACACGATCAAAAACAAGCTTGCTGAAGGTATGATACCCATCAAGCTTCGCGTGAAGAGTATCCTACCTTCATTTTGGTTTATGTTGCATTTGCCACTTTGAAATCAGTAGTAAATTTTGTTCCGATTTCACTGGTCCTATGATTCCAACCAAATTTAGGTATGTGATTTGTGTGATGGCAGCTACAGTGGACCCATCTTATTGTGTGGGTTCAGGTCCCGCAACGTTTTAAACGCAATTGCAAACAGTTCGACTGATTTTTCTTGTGGACGCTCCGTTTCAGTTTGCGTTTGATCAACCAGACATCGGGGAAATTAACCAGAAATTTTTCCTGGTTGATTTCCGGTCAATGCCCCCCCCCCCCATTGGGGGGGGGGGGGGGGGGGGGGTAAGGAGTATTAGCGTATTTGACAGTTATTAGTTGACGTATTGCGTGTGACTGTCAGGTGGTGTGGATTTTCGTTTTCGGTTTCTTGATTTTTACATGGCGTCTTGTGTGCTTATTTACACCGGAGCAACACAAATTTGTGGCGATTTTGTAGTGTTTTTAATTTTTCCTGAAACCGTCGCGAATTTAATTGAAGTTTTGTTTGAAATTCAATAGCGAATCAGCTGTTTAATACATGACAACTGCAAAACAAGTCGTTCGGGTGGAGAGTTTATGGTTGGCTGGAGGGAAAATCCTTACCGCAATTACCACGTTGCGGGACATGAACGCAGGCATTGTGTTGATGTTATCAACCGTTTCTTGTTATCAAAATTTGAAAACCAAACCAGTCTTATGACAATGCATACTAAATGTATCGCTTATTGTAATCGATATTCCGGTTAATGTTATCAACTCGCCTATACTAGAGCTCAAAAACTAAAACTGAAAAATAAAACTAAATTCGAGCAAATAATTTTGTTAATATTAGACCTGTAAAGTTGTGTTCTTCTCTCAGATAATTTGGCGCTCATTGCTCTTTTAGTTTAGTTTTAATATGTATAATAAATCTGCTGCTGCCTGACGCATTCTCCTCCGTTTTGTTAGAGCGGCACCAAGAATTTTTTTTAAGAGAATTGAGAGAATATACGAGGGTAACGTGAAAAGTTCTCTGACAATCAAAGACTGCGATTTTCAATTAAAAAAAGGATTTTATTTTTCTACATAATCTCCCTTGACTTCAACACACTTGGACCAGCGATTCTACAACATCAGTATTCCTTCCAGGAAGTGAGAGTCTGGAAGGATGTGAAAATATTCATCTACGGCCCTCTCAAATTCTTCATTGGATGCGAAGCGCTTCCCAGAAACAAATTTCTGCAAGTTTGGGAACAGATGGAAGTCTGAGTGTACCAAATCAGGAAATAGTTGTGATGGTCGAGCAAATCGTGCCCCAAATCCCGCAGTTTTCCCATCGCCAACGCACACTTGTGTACAGATGCGTTGTCCTGGTGAAATATGATTTTTTCCTTCTTCAAGCCAGGCCTCTTCTCGCGAATTTTGGCATCTAGCTGGTCAATCCCTTTCGCATCCAAAACACGCTGGCCATGACCTTTCCGGCAGATGCGATCAACTTCGCTTTCTTTGGCGCTGAACCACCGGCTTCCACCCACTGCTCGACTGCTGTTTCGTTTCTGGCGTGTAGTGGTGGACCCAAGTCTCATCCATGGTGACAAATCGGTCGGATCCCGATTGAATCGGTGTAAAGATTGCGCAGAGCTTTTGCATCTCTAATTCTTTGTGCAAGATGTTTCGCACCCTTTCTTCCGATATCCTCACAGCCTCAGCAATATCACTCACTTTCATTCGCCTATCGTTCAATACGATATCATGCACTTTTTCAATGGCTTCCGGTGTGGTTGCGGTTTTGGGCGTCCTTCACGTGGGTCGTCTTCGAGGGACGTGCGACCACGTTTAAATTCAGCTGCCCATTTTTTAACGGTTGATATCGAAGGAGCAGAGTCCCCGTAAACGTTTGTTAACTTCGGATGGATTTCCCTAGGGGTTAATCCATCCAAAACGAAGAATTTTATGACCGCACGATATTCATGTGTCTCCATTTTAACGAAAAACACGCAAGACGTCTACTGCAAAAATTCGTGTAAACAAACTACTTGAGAGAACAAGTTGAAACTTGTCATACGAACTAATCACACGTGCACCCAGGCAGGAAACATAATTTTTCTCTGATTGTAACGGTATTTCTGTGTCAGGCCGAGAACTTTTCACCTTACCCTCGTATTAAATAAATTTGAAGAGCAATATGTAACTTCACAATCAATGATAAAAGCTAGTTCTTACAATCTGTTTCGATCTCTTAGTGATCAGTTTCAGTTGCAGTGCAGCGGTACCTACTGAGGATGAAACTTGCACAGCGTGGTCACACACTATCGAACACGAACTCAAGCGCGAATATGGTCCTCCGAATGGCTCAAGACACACACACTCACTCTACAAATCTGAGGAGAATTTACCATGTTCATGTTCGACAGGGTGTGGTCACGCTAACGATAAAGAGGCACGCAACCATTTAGAAGATTTAAAGTTGTAGGCTGAAGAGGTCGGAGGTGACATTGAAGAACCACCTGCCAATCGTCAAATTTTGGAAGCCCTAGCGTCAAATAGACGGTGTAACATGTTACGTGCTACATGTTACGCTCCGCCCACTGGTTTAAAAAAAATGATACCGCCAAAGCTACACACGGTGTAAAATGTGTCCGCGACGCAGAAGTTTCTTATATATATTAGGCCTTAACCAGATTGAACGCAGAATGCAGCAGCAGCGCCAGAAGCAACAACAACAGGTAGATCTGTCGCGATGACACAGCGGCGATGACAGATCTACCTGTTGTTGCTGCTGCCGCTGCTGCTGCATTCTGCGTTCAATCTGGTTAGGGCCTTAGGCTTAAATTACACTTGCGCCTTTTCGACGCAAATTTGGCGCGTCTTTTCGCTGCTTTGCTTTTGCATCGGAAAAACGCGAAACTGTGTGCTACATTACACTTGCATTTTTTGACTCAAAATTGACCCGTCTATTCGCTGCTTTGCTTCTTCTTCGGAATAATGCATGTACAATGTCATACGCAGCGCGAATGTTTCCCCGTCTTTTACGTCAAAACAGCGAAAAGACGCGTCAACTTTTACGACAAAAAGATGAAAGTGTAGTGCATGTCATCTAAGTATTAATAGGCTAACAATTTTTGTATGGGAATTTTGTGACGGGAACTCCTCCCAAACTACTGAACCGATTTTAATGATTTATACACCATTAGAAAGGTATTCTTTCGAAGGTGTGCAAATTTTATATTTTATTAAAATTGGCGAAATACTTTAGCTATAATCCGCGAAAAATATTGCGAGCTTAGAATCCAAGCTTGGCCAGAAGCGGTTTGTGGCTTTACGGGGATTCGGTAAAACATTGCGAGCTAAGAATCCAAGCTGTACCAAGCTTGGGCAGACGTATTCGCTAGGGGATTCGATTCATGTATATAATGACCAAGCTTGGGTAGATGTATCCGCTAAGGATCTTTCATAAGATTGTGGGTGGAGCCGTCTAGAAAAGATACTCACGAAATAAATAAACCGTCGAATTGAAAATATGAATCAAGTATCCAAGTGTACTAAATTTTTATGCTGCATACTTATGAGCGTCGAATTGAAAAAAATGAAAGTATAGTCCACTTAACACGTGGAAAAGAAATGTTGAGGAGAGATCTATTGTGGGTGTTCAATCGGGCCAATAAGTGTGATACGCAGATCTATTGTGGGTGTTCTCAAGTAATACATATGTAGCATGGCGCAGCAAAACTCGCTTCTTCCATTATAAGTGAATTTTCAGGAAAAGCAAAAAACCTCTACCAGGGTAACAAATTATTTTACTAACATATTTTGACATACAAACGAAACGTATATCAACGCTAAACGACTTGTAAAAGAGAAAAATACTTTTGATAACAATTGCGCTGAAAATTTAGAATTGAAATTTGTAAGAAACGAGTTTTGATTCAACCTGCTCAGGAGTTTTGATTTTTACCGGTATGTGGAAGAAAAAAGTTTTGCAAGGAATTGCAATGTTCAAAGGCTTGGAAACAAGGTGGGGGGGGGCAAAACTCCACTTCCATAGTCCTCCGCGTGGGCGCCCCCCTGGAACGGGAGTGGTCACTGACCATTGCCAACCAACGTCAAGCCGCCAGTGATGGCGGTGCGATGATTTGGTTGAGGTACCCCTGTGGTGTGGGGTGTGAAAAAAATACCACGGCCTTTCCCTTTGAGGGCCTGTCGTTAAAACCGACAATCAAAGGACAGGATGTGTATGCCAGCAACTTGCACTATCCGAAATATTTATATGCTAACGAAACGTCAACTATGCCTCGGATAAGGACTGACTCAACGGTTACGACTTTTAGCTATCGTACAATGACAAAGATTGGATTCTGGAATGTGCGTACTCTCCTGGACAATGGATCAGAAGGTCCCCAGAACGCACGATTTCTTCAATTAGAGAGTGAATTTCTGAGGTACAAATTAAATATCTTAGGAGTTAGTGAGATAAGATGGTGGAACAGCGGAGAATTCATCTCTCCAACGGGCAGCACTGTAATGTTGTACTCCGGTAAAGCTACCGGTAGTCGTCGTGAGTCAGGTGTGGGGCTCCTTTTAACTAGAGCCGCGCGAAACTGTCTCTTATCCTGGGAACCGGTCTCTGACAGGGTCTTGACCGCCAGGTTCCGGACCAAAATGAGGAACATCTCAATAATACAATGTTATGCCCCTACTGAACCCGACAATGTCTTGGCAAAAGACTCCTTCTACGAAGAACTAAACGCCGTTCAGAGCAGAACACCTAAAGGTGACATTATAATGGTCATGGGTGATTTGAATGCGAAAGTTGGCGCTGATAACTATGGGCTCAGACATGTGATGGGGAGACACGGTCTTGGTGATCGTAATGACAACGGTGAAAGATTTGTAGAGTTCTGCAACTTTCACAGTCTCTTCATCGGCGGTACTATGTTTGAGCATAAGGACCACCACAAAATCAGTTGGTCCTCTGTTGATCGGCGCAGAACACAAAATCAGATCGACCATTTTGCCATTAGTAAAAGATTCAAGAGTTGCCTCCTGGACGTGCGAAACAAGAAGGGTGCCGATATTGGGATGGGAAGGGACCATTATCTTATGATCGCTAATGTTCGATTGCAGCCGTGCGCCGCCCCAGCGACGAAAGATCCAGGCCCCGCAAATTCAACACCGCTCGACTAAAAAATCCAGCTGTCTTACAACAATATAATGACCATCTTGCGCAAAAAGCGGCTGAGGTAACTAGTCACCCAGATAGTGACATAAACAAAACCTGGGATGCCATAAAAAATGCGTACATTGATAGCGCAAATACCATCCTTGGCCCAAACCCGGATTGCCGGAATAAGCCCTGGATGTCCGACGTTTCATGGCAGCGGATTGTTGAAAGAAAGGAGCTGAAAGTTCTGGCTGCAGCATCAGACGACAATCGAAGCAGCATCGAACTCCTTTACCGTCAGAAAGCTCGAGAAGTTCAGCGTAGTGTGCGACGCGATAAAAGAGTTTATGCCAATTCTCTTTTAGCGTCAGCAGAAGAAGCCGCTAGAAGTAACAACTTAAACGCCGTATACGGAGTCATCAAGGAGTTTACAGGTGGTCGTAACTCCTACCAACATCCGGTGAAAGATAGTGATGGAAAGCTACTTATCTTGGAAGAAGATCAAATGAGGCGATGGAAAGAACACTTCGCCGCGATCTTGAACCGTGTAACCTCTGGTGAAGTTCCCCCTCATATAGATAATTTAGCTAACCATCAAAATGTGCGTATACGGTCCACTGCCCCGACTAAAGAGGAAATAGTCACTGCAATTATTGCACTAAAACGAGGAAAGGCCGCCGAACTTGACGGCATCCCTGCCGAACTTTATCAAGCAGCGCCAAGCGTAACTGCCCATTTGCTGCACCCACTTGTTGATAAAGCGTGGAATACAGAGACCTTTCCCACTGAGTGGAAGGAAGGTTTGATCATCAAACTTCCAAAGAAGGGTAGCCTCACAGACTGTAATAATTGGAGAGGCATTTGTGTGCTTCCTGCCGTTGCCAAGATAATAGCTAAAATCGTCCTGGAAAGACTAAAGGCCCACTTAGAAAGCACAATTGATGAAGAGCAGGCTGGCTTTCGATCCGGATTCTCCTGTGTCGATCACATTAACACCTTGCGAATCATCATCGAGCAATGCGCTGAATACGATTCTCCGCTTCACTTGCTTTTCATCGATTTCGAAAAGGCTTTCGATAGTGTGAACCGGGATTCTATATGGGCGGCCTTGCGCAGGAGAGGCATCCCTGAGAAGCTTGTGGCTGTTATTAAGGCAACCTATGACGGCGCGAAATGTCGCGTTCTGCATAAAGGTAAGGTGTCGGGGGACTTTGAGATTCGCAGTGGAGTTCGGCAGGGGTGCATCCTCTCACCGATCCTATTCCTCATTGTGATCGGCGATGTGTTGCATGCAGCCCTATCCGGACTCGACAGAGGAATTCAATGGACTTTGACATCTTATCTACAACATCTTGACTACGCTGACGACATATGCCTGCTCTCCCACAAAATCATGGATCTGTCCGCAATGGCGTTAGATCTCGAGAGGGAGGCAAGCAAGGTTGGGCTAAAGATTAATACCAACAAGATCAAGGTTCTTAGCCCGCCGTTGCGAAAAAGAAATCCGACACCTATTGCCATCAATATTAATGGGCAGCCTGTGGAGAAGGTGGACAACTTCGTCTACCTGGGTAGCATTGTTGCCGAAAATGGTGGTACGGAGCAGGACATCGCTCGTCGTATCAACCAGGCTAAACGCGCATACGGCATGCTGTCCAAAATCTGGCAGAGCAGTTATCTCAGCATCAAGACCAAGCTGGGCCTGTTTCGCTCCCTGGTAATATCAGTGCTTTTGTATGGGAGCAGTACATGGAAAGTTTCCGTAGGAGTTACCAGAAAGCTGCAAGTTTTCGTCAACTCATGTCTTCGTCGAATTTTAAGAATTTTCTGGCCCGAAACAATATCAAATGAAGAGCTAAGTCGGCGTACGGGTCAGATGCCAATCGACGAATTGATACGCAGGCGAAAATGGCAGTGGATAGGTCACACATTGCGGAAGAGTGATAACTGCATTGCTATGCATGCCATGAAATGGAATCCCATTTCCAATCAAGGCCGACCAAGAGGGGGTCCTCGAATCACATGGCGTCGATCTGTGGCAAAGGAGTGTCAGGTACTGGGTAAGTCTTTTGGGGAGTTGCGCCCCATTGCCCAGAACAGAGTACGATGGCGCGCAGGAGTAGTTGACGCGCTATGCCCCGCTAGGGGTTAAGGCAAAGTAGTACGCATTTTCACAAAAACTGAGATTATTTCTGAAGAGCAGGAAAAATACTATCGAGAGGAAACCATAACTCATTTTTTTCCGAAAATGGAAGAAGCGAGTTTTGCTGCACCATGCTACATATATAAGTATCGTGGTGACCAAGATACGTGAAGGTCAATACATACTTTAGTTACTTTCGTGGTAAATAAAATAATTATTTTTTGTGCAGTGCTTTCGGGCGAATAAGTGTTTTTAAGTAAATAGGTAAATAGCAAGGAAGTAGTAGTATGATAGTTTGCAAAATGCCCTCCCAACGGCATTCTGTAATTACTGTTAGGATTGAGCGGCGTGGTAGACGAAATTACATGAGGGTAATTAGAAACCACGACGCAATCAATCATTTAGATGGTACATATAAATGTGCCTTAAATATAGTTTCACGGGATTTCGAACCTTTTAGTTGCCGTCCTCTGAATTTCCGTTGCTCATTTTGTGGTGCAAAACATTTTGAAGCAGAAATTACTTCACGTAATAGGAATGCCTTTAGTTTATGCTGCCATAAGGGCAAAGTTCATTTGCCATCATTATCTGAGAACATATTTTTCAAGAACATTTGTGAGCCGTAGTGAATGGGCTTCAAGGTCGAATTAAAACCAACGATCTAAACCAAATACCTACAGCTATATTTTGAGCTAAATATTTGGCCGTAACCAATTAAATTTCATTTTTCTATAATTTTCAGTTCGGGGCTTTATTTCTAGAGATTCGATTCCAAAAGGTATACCGTGCCGTGGTGTAGCCGGGTCGCTAGATGATCCGGCGTTTGGTTCAATGTGTTGACGAGCTGATGGTGCTTCCAATAGAACTTCGTCGGCAGCGAAGTTGTAGAACATGGTGCGTCGGGAAATTTTTTCATCGCGTCGTAAAAAACGCGGAAAGATACGCGCTGCGTATGACATTACACTATTATAGAAAAGCCATGTATAAATGGTAAAAAGCAATTCAAGTTGGATGAGTTTACCAAATAAAGCATCACATATTTTCTGCATTATATGAACATTAACTTCCCTATTTACGCATTACATGCTAACTCAATGTAATAATAACAAATAACAGTAAATAAGTGAGTTATGTATTTCTATTTAATTAATTCCGAGTTAGCAACTATTTTATATGCTTGAATATTTTATCTAATTTGGGAAGAATTTCATGATTTTTGATCCTTTTCGCTTAATGTTATCGTCCGTTTATTGTTATCACTTCTGCTCCGTCCAAACGTGATCACAATAAGCGGGACCCACTGTATATGACGTAGTGGTCCGATTCCGTTGGTTCCGACATATATACAACAGCGTGCGTGCGTTGTACAAAATTTCAGCCGATAGCTTCAAAACTGAGAGACTAGTTTGCATATAACCAGACAGACAGACGGACAAAGATTAACCGACTCACCTCGTCATACTGACCAAGAATATTTATACTTTATATGATTGGAAATGCTTGCTTCAGAGTGTTGCAAGCTTCATGCCAAAATTAATATACCTTACCACATTCGTGAAGAGTATAATGATAAAAAATAAAATGACACCAATTACTCAACTTCACTTTTGAAATTTAACGTTACCCCGAAACGTTTTTTTGTACAGTGATTTAACCAGAAATACACGGGAGTACAAAAAAAACGCATTTTGTTCATTTGCATGCCATGAGACTCTCAGCATTCTGGATTGACATTGATGTTTTTTTTAGAATGCATGAGAGTTGCGATGATTGATCCATTCAAATAGACAGGCAGTTGATCGTGGACTCACTTTTTTTATGCAGCAGGTGCACTGGACGAAGACAAAAAGCAACGACCTAAACATGCCCGGAGCGAAGTTCGAACGACAGACCATTCTATCGAGAAGATAATTTACCGGACTAAGAACACATCCTTAATCAACTTATCTCCAATTTAATTTTTTTAGGCAATCACGAATCATAACTCATACAACTTACCACATCTCGGAAATCCAACTCGGCATGATCATAATCGCCCATTTTCATATAAACGGACGCCCTATGTGTTCGAGCCGCTGCAAAATCCGGCTTTAATTCCAGCACTTTCGTGAAGTCGTTCAGGGCAAACCGCGCTTTGCCTAACGCTAAATATACGGTGCCACGTTTGAAAAATGTCAAATAATTTGTTGGATCGCCCTCTGCAAAACAAAAAAGAAGACGAAATAGAAACAAACACATAAGATCGTGTATAAAACTAAAAATCTTTTATGATTAAAATATCTGTTCGAAAAGTGTGAAACAAAAACGTATTTTTATCGGAAATCTCATGGACGTATGATATAATCTATTTTTATGTAAAGCAAGTTCAAAATTTTACGCACAGAGTGGGTGGCAGCATTTTTTGCGGCTCGACTCTGAGATTGTTAATGAGTGGTGTATTCTTAAGCGATGCACGAGAATTTTGTGTTAGACAGGAAGTGATACATACCTACGGCGGCGTGATAATGTGATAGAGCATCTGATAGTTGGCCTTTCGCTAGTAATTCCCGTCCTAATTCCAGGTGATTTTCAATTTCGGCTCGTGATGCACTTTCAGCTCCTGAAAATAGATCATGCGAGAGTACTTTGGTTAATGCAAATTTTATATTTATATTCATATACGAGATGTTCCTATTTATGAATTTTATTTAAATATCTTTTCTAAGCAAACAGAAACCTTCGTTTAAAATCTTTGTTGAACTGCGTGCCATTTCAGCAAACTTGTTCACATCAAAAGCCTCGATGTGTAATAAATTTTGTAATACATGGCGACAGTTTTCCACCTAATGATCCACTTGAATAAATTATTACATGTAGCTATCAGACATTCTACAATGACTCTACTTTTTATACTCTAGACTTTATCAAGTATAGGGTGTATTGGTTTTGGTCCACATAACACCTTAAAGGAGCCTCCGTAGGTTAGGTACGGCAATGTGTTTACACAAATGATCAGGGTCACCTCCTGATTCGATTTAGCCATGTCTGTCTGTCCGTTCGCACGATAACTTTCGATAGAATAAAGCTAGAGACTTGACATTTTGGTCAAATGCTTGTATGTAGTAGGATCTAGTAGGTTGGGCAACATAGCCAAATGGGCAAGATCCGACCCACGGAACCGCTACCTCCCCTACAAATGAAATTTCAAATAAGCGGTAACTTTCGACAGAATGAAGCTAACGACTTGAAATTTTGTTTGTAGTAGGATCTAGTTTGTCGGTTTTGAAAATAGGTAAGATCCAACCCAAGGAACTCCTATCTCCACTACAAATGAAAGTTCAAATAAGCGATAACTTTCGATGCAATGAATAATAATAATGCTAGCGACATGAAAAATTCGGCAAATATTCGTAGTGAGCGTCGGTTAGTTGATTTTGAGAATGGGCAAGATACTACTGAATGAGCCCCAATCTCCCCAATGAACGTTAGTTCAAATATACGTATACAAATTTCGAATGGATGAACGATGAAACTTCTTATTGGATTCACACACCTGACCATGTAGCAAACTCACTTTTAATGCATATGGTTCTTGCCAATTAGTACCTTTGGTATCACAATTAGGTCTGTACAAGTCTAGGGTATATACGCTTCGGACTTATTTATTATTATTAATTTTTTTTTTTTAATAAAAAGTAAATAAATACTTCAAAATTTCTAATGTATTGTTCAGTTTAAAAATATAAATAAATTTTGAAGTTCTTATTTTTAAACAAAATTAGTCGTTTGGATAGGCTCTATGAATTATCGTTATGGTTCATTCAAATTATCGTTCCAAAAACAGACAAACAATTGCTCAAATTTTATGAGCTATCGCCCCGAACCCCTTTTTTTGTAATGGATTTCCGTGAGTTTTTACTACCTAAAGCCTGGTACAATACAAAGATCGGCGTGGAATGAAAAGTGTCGTGAAATCTATGCAACGAACGAGTTCACCGATGAAAAATTTGGCGTGCATTTTGTATGAAATTTTGCCGCACTTTTCATTCTACGGCGACGTACCAGACGTCAAGCGGAAACTTTATCTCGTTCCACGGCAGCCGGTTCTACGCTGCCAAACTTCTTCAACACCAGTAGGCGTTCCTACTAAAACAACAACAACTTTATCTGATTTGACAACCGTCTCCATATAAATTTTGACAGGTGGTTGACACGTTCAAAATAACGTCAGAGTAGTTTGACAATGTACTTTAACAGATTTTATTTTGAACGTGTCAACCAAGCTTTCAACTTTCGACCCCATCATTGGAAGATCGCCAAGCAAGATGAACCCTGTTTTGGTGATCAATGCTGAATTTTGCGAAATTTGCAAAAAACAACAGGGCCATCATGTTCCGCTCATTAAAAATCGAACTTCGGATACATATACAAGAACAATATCAAAAAAGGTAGCAAGCCTAACTTCGAAAAGGCCGGAAAACATTGCTATACAGGCCCTCGATTGGAACCCACAGGGAACCATGCAAGTTGCCGCGTTGGACGACCTAGAAACACCTGGAGAAGGTCAGTTGAGGTCGAGGGTAACTCAATAGGCAAATCGTGGAGACAGTTGAAGGCGATGGGACGAGGTGGAAAGTCGGCGTGGTTAATGCCTTATGCCCCACGAGTGGCTAACAGGAGACAGAGAGATAGAGAGTTTCGAAGAATGCGGTTGCCAGCATGCACCTCCTGCTCCCCCATTTAGCCGCCTACCTGCGACAAGTCGGGAGATGCTGTGGCTTAATATTATGCTCCGCACCACAATTGTTCTCTTTACTAGGATATACAGCCTACCTTCATTCGAACCAATATTGATGGAAGGCACAAGGCTTGTGCTCACTGTTAAAGCCAAGTTCCTTGGTCTCATCTTGGATAGGAAACTTTGCTGGAAGTTGAACATTCAGGAACGTGTTAACAAGGCTACTGTTACACTATACTCGTACAAGAAGGCTATTTGTAAGAAATGGGGCTTACAACCGAGGGTAGTGTACTGCCTCTATTTATCGGTTTTGCGCCCTATTCTGTTGCACGGGGTTGTCTTCTGGTGGACGGCACTTAGGATTGTATCCTACAGAACCCTACTGGAGAAGGTCCAAGGATTGGCATGCATTACCATCACGAAGGCTCTATAGACTACACCGACCGCTGCCTTGGGCGCTTTTGTTGAATCTGCTTCCCTTGGATATTTTCGCAGAGCAGATGGCGGCGATTACGGCTGTTCGTCTCCGTGAAACCGGTCATTGGGGCGCGTCAACAATAGGTCGCTCGGCTGCATTGACCAACCTTGATATTTCCGAAGAGACGGACTATCTCTCTCTGGATCCTGTCAACCCCTTGTGGGGCATAGGGCATTAACCACGCCGACTTTCCACCTCGTCCTGTTCGCCGCCATCGCCTTCAACTGTCCCCACGATTTGCCTAAAGACTTACCCTCTACCTCAACTGATCTTCTCCAGGTGTTTCTAGGTCGTCCAACACGGCGACTTGCATCGGTTCCCTGTGGGTTCCAATCGAGGGCCTGTTTGGCAATGTTTTCCGGCCCCTTTCGGAGTGTGTTACCTATCCATTGCAACTTTTTATAGAGGTGCCTATCCTGTCCTGGCCAGTAATGAACAGGAGGTCGTCGTTAGAAATGACCTCAGGCCAGCGTATGTGCAGGATGCGCCGTAGACACTGGTTCACGAAAGTTTGCAATCTAGTTGTTATCTCCTTGGTCACCTTCCAAGTTGAACAGCCATAAAGAAGCACAGATTTTACATTGGTTTCGAAGATCCTGAGTTTGGTACGTCTGGAGATGTTGTTGTTTTGCCAGAAAGGAGTTAAACTGAAAAAAAGCTGCCCGAGCCTTATTGATGCGAGACTGTACATCAGCATCCGCTCCACCATCTGCTGTAACTACGCTTCCGAGGTAGCAAAAATTGTCCACTTTTTCCACCGTCTGCCCCGAAACACAAATTTCGCTCTGTCTTCCTTCCAAACTCAAGTACTTAGTTTTGGCAGCATTGATTTTAAGCCCCGCATTGCCACTTTCGCGGTGCAGGGCATCCGTCATTTGAACTAGATGATCCGATATATTTGAGAGAAGACAAATATCGTTAGCGTAATCCAGGTGTTGATTGTTGAAGGTATTCAAACAGGTTCCATCTGATACCTTTGCTCTGGTGTTCATGAAGCGCACTGCAGAGTACGTCGTTAATAGCAATCAAAAACAATATAGGTGACAAAATGCAGCCTTATCTCACTCCGCTATGTACCTCGAAGGGATCTGAAAGCTTACCCTTGTCTAAGACGTGACATAGGACTCCTTGATGATAGATATGATTTTATCTGGTATACCTCTCCTATGTAAAGCCTTCCAGGTGAGACGGACTATACCTCCCCGAAATACTTGTTCGAAATAGGTTTTACAGCCGTAACTCCCCTAGGAATGATTGGCCCGAAAACTCTTTTCAGGAATTAAATGCTATTAGTATTTTTACTGATGGTAACGACTGACGAAGGAGTGGGGGCTGGCGTATACTCGGAAAAGTTGGATATTAGGTTGTCGTTCCGTCTCCCGAATTTCAGTAACGTTTTCCAGGCGGAAGTTACAGAAATATCAGAAGCTCTAACCTGGTTGTCCCGTCGACGACGACGTTCATGGCCATGGATGTTTGTGTTGTCTTCCCTCTTCTCGACTTGTCGCAGGTAGACGGCTAAATGGGGAGCAGGAGGTGCATGCTGGCAACTGCATTCTTCGAAACTACTTTATGCCAACGAAACGTCAACTGGGCCACATGGAACAGTTGACGAGCTATGCCCCACAAGGGGTCAGGCCAATTGAGTAGAATGGTTGTCGCAAAATGTTATATCTGAGAGGAACATTATAATTTACACGGATAGTCAGCCGGCGATTAAAACGCTTAGCTCTGTCTTCGTAAATTCGAAGACAATACTGTCTTGGATTGTCGCAACTCCCTCATAGAGATGGGAAGGCTCTTCAAGATCTCCTTGTGCTGGGTGCCAGACCATAGTGGCTATGTTGGTAACTGCCAGGCCCACGAACTGGCTCGGGCGGGACGATCAATGAGATCAGCGGGTTGTTGCGTAGCACCAGGATACCGCTTGTTTGTAAATAGGATAACAAAGATGCGACGTATGATAGGGCCTGCATCAGATGGAGCAATGACAATACATGTGGCTAAGCAGATGTGGCTCAAACTGGATCCCGAACGTTCTTCTGGGTTGCTAATGCTTTACAGAAATCACCTAAGAAATGTCGTAGGAGTCTTAACTGGACATTGCCTAATTGGGGAGTATGTCAGGAGACCTCGTCTTCCACATAATGACGTTCATGCGAAACAAAAACGTGAACCTCTGCTTCAAGGCCAACATTGTTGCAGAAATCCGAGCGCTACAGCCACAAATTTTGAAAGATATTATGGAAAATGCTCTAAAATGAGCCCATCTTTGCGAAGCTGAAAACGGGGGTCATTTAAGGGACATTCTATACTTAAAAAAAAACTTTTCACGTTGTATATTTTATAATCTGAAAAAAAAAAAATTAATAAAAAATATAAACGAAAAAGTTATTAAATTTTTAAACCACATGGTGACTTTTGGCACACCCTGTATAAGGAGGAACGTATTTGAACAATAAAGACAGATAAAATACGTTTTATGTTCCATTCTGAGAATATGAAGACTCTATACAGGGTGTCCCATTCATGATGGTAAATATTTAAATGGTAGATAGTATGGCTCATTTTGAGAAAATTAATATACAACATGAACCCTCTATCTTTAACCGTTATAGAGTTATAGCATTTTTTTTAAAAACTGTCCAAACCCTTGACTTGTCCAACAAATTCTAAACTTTCTAAGCCCCCAATTATTCGATCCAAGATTTAATCTTACTTTCTGAAACTATTGTACATAAAATTTTATATAAATAAACTTTTTACCGGTTAAAAAAATCACCGTTATTTTAAAGATAAAACCGTTCAAACTTTGGAAAATTGTGAAATCTATTTTTCATCAAATATCCAAATGATTATTTCGTAACGGTACTTCTAACTGACAAATCTGCAAAGTTGACAAAAGTTGCCGCATTATGTTATGTTTCGATGGGCGTATAAATATTAAGGACTTAGATTTGAAAATTTGCGAATGTGACGTTTTAAAGGTAAAAAACGCGATTTTCATGTACAGCAAATCACATGATATGAACAAGTATGTACTAACAGTGCCAAATTAATGTAGCAAAAAACTTTACATTGGAAATGTTTCTGGCCAAAAGTACATCATAACGTACTTGCTAAGCTAACGGTTATTTTAACCGTAAATGCTTGTTATTTCTAAATCATGCTTGTATTTACTCGCAAGTTCTTCGAACCGCCAGTTTCAATTGTTGTACATAAAGTCAGTTACTATTACATAATTAATCTGTTGTTATTGTACAAATATTATACCAGGTAATAATATTAATATTGAAATTAATGCTATAATATTAAACTTCGTCCTTTCGTTGGTATAGTGTTGTTCCCGATTAGTAGATATGCAAAGGGCATATACTAATGGTGAATACGCCGAAATGGTGTTTGTATATGGCGTTGCTGGAGGGAACGGATGCGAGGCAGTTCGGGAGTACAGTAGACGCTTCCCACATAGACTACTTCCGGACAGTAGGACGTTTACTAGAACGTTCCGAATTTTAAGAGAAACGGGAAAAACGCATAACCACAACACCAACGATCAAAGCGAACGCTCGACACGGAATCAAGACGAGATCCTTAGGCACTTTGATGCGAACCCCGATTCGAGCACGCGAAGGGCTGGACTTCAACTGAATGTCCCGCGTATGGCGGTTCAGCGGACACTCCACGTCGACGAACAGTATTCGTATCACTTAGCACAGGTTCAGGATCTATTACCTGCAGACTTTGAAAGGAGGACGACCTTCTGTAGGTGGTTTTTGGATAAAACTGCAACAGATCGGCATTTTCCGAGGAGACTGTTATGGACGGATGAAGCAACATTTACACGGAGTGGCATATTTAATTCGCGGAATACGCATGTCTGGGTTCATCAGAACCCCCACGCAACTTGAACTTCTAGATACCAGCATGAATTAAGCGTGAATGTTTGGATAGGTGTTCTCGGGGACCACCTTTCCGAACCCATAATTCTTCCTGAACGACTGAATTCATCCGCGTTTCATAACGTGTTGGAGACTGATGTCGGCCCGAATTTGCTCGATGGTATTGCGATTGCAGAACGACCTGAAATTTGGTGGCAGATGGACGGATGTCCTGCCCATAACGGAAGAGTTATCATGGAGTTTCTTCATAACGAATATCGGACGATATGGGCCTATTGCATGGCCTGCTAGAAGTCCTGATTTAACTCCTCTTGACTTTTATGTTTGGGGAAGTTTGAAAAATGAGGTTTATAACGAACCCATCACGTCGCGGGAACACCTGATTCGGAAAATTGAAACGGCATGCAGCGATTTGAGAGAAAAGAGGGAAGAAGTTCTCCGGGCTGTCGCATCAGTTGTCAAAAGATATCAAGCTTGTATCCAACACGAAGGAGGACATTTCGAACAATTTTTGTAGTTTTCACTTTGGATGTGATTTGAATTCCTTTGTCATTAGTTTTGCTTCTTTTCTGTTATTTCGTTAACTAAAAAATATAACATAAGTAAAATTGTTTTGAAAATAGCGTAAATGTGTTTTACTTGAAAATCGCGTTTTTTTACCTTTAAAACGTCTACGAACTAGTCTACGAACCTTATGTAGGAAAAGTTTCAACAAAGCAAAACTCTCTAGGCTGAATGCAGACTGGTTAGCTTACAAAAGGAATCTTAATGCGTACAAAAAAGAACTAAGATGGGCTAAGCGTAGATAGGTTAGGTTAGGTTAAGGGGCTGCCATGATACAACACAGCACACTTAGACCGCTCATGGGTCCATTGTGATACCACCATATATAAGCGTAGATAGATAGATATACAAAATACGAGCTACTTTCCCAGCAGGAAGGCACTGTGACCATAAAGATCTATTGTGCCGTAGCTCATTAATCCAAAAGACCGTCCACCCTTCTAATAAAGGGCAGTAAGTCTTTAGCAGGAATCAACCTGAATTCTGCAGTGCTGATAGTAGCCTGCCCGGGGAGTGACATCCTAAAACGCGCGATGGCGGGACATTCGCACAAGATGTGCTTGGTCGTTTCCACGTCTTCCAGACAAAGACGGCATTCAGTCTCGCTTGACAGACCCATCTTGTTCAGGTGATATCTGACCAGGTGATGGCCAGATAAGTACCCCACTAGGAGTCTTAGGTGGGTTCTACTCATTTGAGTAGTACCCTTGTGACTGAAGGGCATTATCAGCTCCTTTGATTGACGAAGCCCTGGAAGGTTATTCCAGTACTGTTGACGCAATCGTGCAAACCAATCTGTGATCCGCAGTTTGGCCGAGGCCAGTCCAAAGCCACAGTAAGGCTCAGGTCCATGAAAACGACTGGATGATCCTTGTCTAGCAAGTTCATCCGCAGCCTCATTCCCCTCAATGCCCTGGTGGCCTGGCACCCAACACAAGAAGACTCGGTTTTTGGTTGCCAACAGTTGAAGGAGATTGTAACACTCCTTCACCAGTTTTGAAGAGACCTTAAATGAGGAGAGCGCTTTTATAGCTGCTTGGCTGTCTGAGTAGATAGCAATGTGAGCGCCGCGAAGTCCAGTTTCCAAGATTACCCTGGCGCAGACCTCAATGGCGTGGATCTCAGCTTGAAAAACGCTGGGCGAGACTCCCATTGCGATCGAAATCCTGGTGTTGGGGCCAAAGACACCTGCACCAACACCCTGTTCCGTTTTAGACTCATCGGTGAACCACTTGATACATCTAGGGTCTGGACAGGGTGTGCCATTTACCCATTCAGAGCGGTTAGGGATGAGGGCTGAATATTTTCTGCCGAAGCAAACCTCCGTGATCATGTAATCTGATCTCAAGCAGATCTGCACATCAGGAATTTGATTCAGAATGCTCATGTGACCGCTTTCTTCACTACGCACGTCGGAAGTTAAACGAAGTCTGAGAGCATTTAGAGCTGCTGATTCTTGAATGAATATATGCAACGGAGTAAGTCCAATAATCGCCTCCAGGGCTGGCGTAGGACAAGTGCGCATAGCTCCAGTGATGCCAAGGCAGGCAAGACGTTGAAGCTTATTGCACTTCAGTAAGACAGAAGATTGCTGAGTTTTCGGCCACCACACAAGCGCTGCGTAGGTCACCATAGGCCGCACCAGCATGGTGTATAACCACTCAATTATCTTTGGGGTGAGCCCCCATGTCCGTCCAAAGAAACTTCTGCAAGCCCACATTGTGCGTGTGGCTTTGCCAAGTGCATTATCTATGTGAGTATTCCAGGTGAGTTTCGAGTCTAGAGTTACTCCGAGACATTTAACTTCAGTGGAATAATCTAAGGTCGTGCCGCCTAACGAAATTGGATCCAATGTTATGTTTCGTTTTCGTGTGAACGGCACAACGACAGTTTTCTGTGGGTTTACATGTAAGCCCACAGCCACACACCAGTGTAGAACTATGTCAAGGGCCGACCTCATCACCTCAGTGATGGTAGATTCGAATTTGCCCCTGACTATGATAATTAAATCATCCGCATATCCGATAGTAAGATAACCGCGCTCATTAAGCATGGAAATCAGCTCGTCCACGACAAGGAACCACAAAAGGGGTGACAGAACGCCACCTTGTGGACAACCCTTTCCGGCATTCATGCAAATGGATGTACTGCCTAGAGTTGAGTGAATATCCCGTCCCCGGAGCATGGCATCTATCCATACAATGGTAGCGGGCGGGATGTCCCTGAGTTCCAGTGCTCTGGAAATGCACTCGTAGCCGGTATTATCGAAAGCCCCCTCAATGTCAAGAAACGCGCACAGCACGATTTCCTTTTCACTGAGGGACTTTTCGATTGTACTGACAAGGCTATGCAAGGCGGTTACTGTTGACTTACCCTTCGTGTACGCGAATTGCATACGATGTAGGGGGCTCGACAGTTCCATCTTGTGCCTGATATGCAAATCAAACAACTTTTCCATGGTTTTAAGGAAGAAGGAAGTAAGGCTAATCGGTCTATAGGATTTGGGCATATGTTCCGGCTTATTGCCCGCTTTGGGTATGAAGACCACATTAACTTTCCTCCAAGGTTGTGGTATGTACCCTAGGGTGTAACTTGCCCTAAAAAGTTCGATTAGCGGAGTTATTATGATCTCCAAGCTGTTTTGTAACAGAGCGGGGAAGATGCCGTCTACTCCGGGAGCTTTAAATGGCTCAAAGGATTCTATCGCCCATTTTACTTTGTCCATGTCAAAGATGACCCCCGATAAACTGCGAGCCCGGCTTACGGGAACCCGTTGGGGCCTCACAGTTGGGCAGGGGTCACCATCAGACAGTACGGACCCTGGGAAATGGGCCTGAAGAAGCAACTTTAATGTTTCTTCTGGACCTTCAGTATACGAACCGTCTGGTCTCAATAGAAGGCCGACCCCGTTTGCTGAGCCTTTGGAAAGGGCTTTGTGAAGGCGCCGGGCTAAGCGTAGCTCATGGCGGCTCTTTTGTGAGCGCATCGAGGAAACGAGCGAAGCCTCTAGGCTTCGCAAGATCCTATCAACAAATCCCCCGATGCCTGGTTTCTTATTAAAAGACGACGGATCGTGGACGGAATCGAGTGAGGAAACCATAAAGCTTTTGTTAGACACTCACTTTCCAGACAGCTCGGCGGATACCACGTTTGGGAATGCCTCGACGTGCTCAGCAGCTCCCGGAGTATCTGCTGGTATTCTCACAGAAGAGCAAATTTTATGGGCGATCTCAAGCTTTGAATCGTTTAAGTCAGCTGGACCGGATGGTATTATTCCGGCAGACTTACAGCACGTGTCGGATCTAGTGTATCCTTGTGTGTCCATTTTTAGGGCATGTTTGGAACTGATGTACGTTCCTCGTTTTTGGAGAGAGGTTAGGGTCATCTTTATTCCGAAAGCAGGGAAATGCTCGCATGCGCGCCCTAAGGATCTTCGGCCCATCAGCCTCTCATCGACTCTCCTAAAGGTCCTAGAGAGGTTAATTGATATGCATTTACGCTGCAGTATTCAACCCAACCTCTTATCCGCTTCTCAGCACGCCTACTGGAAAGGGAAGTCGGTTGATACAGCTCTGCACTGTCTGGTGAGTCACATTGAGAAATCACTTGCCTACAAGGAATACACTATTGTGGCCTTTTTGGATATTGAAGGGGCTTTTAACAACCTGCGACCGGAGGCAATAACGGACGCACTCGCTGGTCTAAGTGTTGACGCTTCGCTCAGCAGTCTCATTAACCTGTTGTTAACATCTAGGGTTATACACACGTGTCTGGGTGAATCGTCGGAACGAAGGCTTGTAAGTAGGGGCACTCCCCAAGGTGGGGTTCTCTCACCTCTTCTCTGGAATCTGACAGTGAATAAACTACTCCAGGACCTTGAAGTGGTGGGATGTAAGGTCATTGCTTATGCGGACGATATTGCCATAGCTATCTCGGGTAAATTCCCAAACGTTTTATGTGAAATAATGGAAAATGCACTGTCGATGCTTGCACTCTGGGCGAATTATGCTGGAGTAAGCGTAAATCCGGACAAAACGGAACTTGTTCTTTTCACTAGGCGTAACAGACTCCCCCCCCCACTGTTGGAAGGGACGAGGTTGGTATTCTCTGATAAATCAAAGTTTCTGGGTGTAATCCTAGATAGAAGGCTGACTTGGAAGTTCAACATACAGGAACGAGTGAACAAGGCTACTGTTGCGCTGTACTCTTGTAAAAAAGCCATCGGAAAAAGATGGGGCCTGCAACCTAAAGTTGTCTACTGGTTGTTCATATCTGTAGTCCGTCCCATACTATTGCATGGTGTGATTGTTTGGTGGACCTCACTACGTATAGCAGCTTATTACAGCCTGTTGGGCAAGGTGCAGCGACTAGCCTGCATAGCAATGACGGGGGTGCTTAGAACGACACCAACCGCGGCTCTGGAAATGCTGCTTAATATACTACCACTTGACATTTTTGCTGAAAAAGTGGCTGCAAACGTGACCATTCGACTTCGAGAAACAGGTCACTGGGACGCGTCAACTGCCGGTCACGCGGCTATTCTCAACTATGTGGATATCCCTTTATCTACCGACTACACATCTCCAAAGCTTGTATTCGGTAAGAATTTTACAAGCCTCATCTCTCCGCGTAGCCAATGGGCGGATAATGATCCCTCCGAAATGGACTCTATCGCATTCTTTACGGATGGGTCTATTAATGGCGAGGGAGTGGGTGCGGGGGTTTACTCCGAAAGTCTAAGAGTAAACATCTCCTTTCGATTACCGGATCACTGTAGTGTCTTACAGGCGGAGGTCGCGGCAATATTAGAAGTCCTGGTATGGCTGGTATCTACCTCATCCAGACTGGTAGAAGAATGTCGCTCGTCCCTTATTGAGTTAGGTAAACTCTTCAACATTGTGTTGTGTTGGATACCTGGTCACAGCGGTTTTGCTGGTAACTGCGTGGCTGACGAGCTTACTCGTGCAGGGACAAGGGATATCCTAGAGGATTCTCGCGTAATCAAAATGCCTATTGCTTCATGCAAAAGCATACTAAAATCTGCTGCCGTAGATAGGGCTAATTCGAGATGGAGTACCATAGGCACCTGCCATATAACCAAAATGATATGGCCTAGTATTGATCCTAGGCGATCGTCCAAGCTTCAGTCAATGGATAGAAGGCTCATCGGTGTGTTGGTGGGGGTGATCACGGGACACTGTCTGATCGGAGAGCACGCTAGAAGGCTTCGGCTTCCTTATAATGACTTTTGTAGGAGCTGCGATGACGAAGAGGAAGAGGAAAGTACTTGGAGAAAGGCGATTCTGGGGTCGTTCTTTTTTAGGGACTTGGATGATCTAAAAGACATAGATGTCTACAGACTTCTTCGCTTCATTGTCAGCTCCGGCTGGTTCAATGTTTGATTAATGTTTATGATAGTTGGTTTATACCTTGGGTATCACAACGGACCCATATGTGGTCTAAGTGTGCTGTGTGCTTCACGGCAGCCCTTCTAACCTAACCTGACCTACCTTTAAAACGTCACATTCGCAAATTTTCAAATCTAGGTCCGTAATATTTATACGCCCATCGAAACATAACATAATGGGGCAACTTTTGTCAACTTTGCAGATTTATCAGTTCAAAGTACCGTTACGAAATAATCATTTGAATTTTTGATGAAAAATAGATTTCACAAATTTTTCAAAGTTTGAACGGTGTAGCTTTGAAATAACGGTGATTTTTTGAACCGGTAAAAAGTTTATTTATATGAAATTTTATGTAGTTTCAGAAAGTAAGATCAAATCTTGGAACGATTAATTGGGGGCTTAGGAAATTTAGAATTTGTTGGACAAGTCAAGGGTTTAGACAGTTTTTTTTAAAAATGCTATAACTCTGTAACGGTTAAAGATAGAGGGTTCATGTTGTACATTAATTTTCTGCAAATGAGCCATACTATCTACCATTTAAATATTTACCAGCATGAATGGGACACCCTGTATATAGAACGAAAGTCAGCTTAAATTTTTGGCACCCGTTTACACACCGACATATTACACACACTACAAAAATGTTCCCCCAGCTGTCAAATAATTTGTTGTGATTTTCAATCATACCGCAACCGACGGAGCAACAGCTGAGAGGAGAAAGTAGACAGAAACAAAAATATTGTAAAATGAAACCGGAAAATAGAGGGCTACGCCCGCAATCCGAGGGTTTTGTAGTGTCCCATGCCAATAGGAGATGAACTGTCCTACTCTAGGAGATGCTTATCCATTCATGTTAAGACAATATTGCGAATTGTAAGTTTGCATCAAAAATATTGAGAATAAATTGTTTGAATAATTATAGAGAATAGAGTCAGCGACCAGCATACCCCCCCCCCCCTTCCCCTCCTCCCACCTCTCCAACCAATCATTACCCTTTTGAAAATGGTTAACTCCAATTCGCTCTACGGAAAACAATATGCATGTATGATGTACTCGTAGTACTAGTATGGAGTACAAGAGACTTGTTATGTGCATTTTTTGTATGGATGATATCAAAATGACCAAATCTAAATGAATGTACTACTATTAAATTTTACGTGATTATTACGAAATTTGGAGATATTATTGCACATGGTGTTGATTATCGTCGGCCATCAATATTTTCGACCTCGAATGAGTTTGAGAAATGAAGGGGTCTGCTAACTGTAACTATAGAAATATACTATTATTAACCTATTTTGAGAAGATATTAAAAAATTTTTTTCTGTTCTATTTTAGTTGAAAGCCTTCTTCCTGTATGTTTTCATATTTCTAAGTGTAACGGTCTCGAAATGGTAAGGAGGGTGGGACAAATTACAATATGATCTCATATTTTCCCCTCTGCCTCTTTTCCTCTTTCTTCGAATTTGATGAAGTTGCCAGAAATGGAATGTACTCTGTAGTACCTTTCTCATGATACCCCACTTGCCCATATCAGATGAAAAAAAATGTTGACCTTAATTTCCCCTCTATGGAAACCTCCCCTTAAAGCAGCAACCCACCTACCTCCCCCCTTAAGCTTCTCTCCCCTACCACTCCTATACCACCAATCTCCACCCTTTCAGAAAAGGCTAACTCCAATTCACTTTACGAAAAACAATATTCAAGTATGCAGTACTAGTACGGATATGTAGCCGGTTATGTGCATTTTTTGTATGAA
This sequence comes from Chloromyia formosa, assembly GCA_964017055.1. Taxonomy (NCBI): domain Eukaryota; kingdom Metazoa; phylum Arthropoda; class Insecta; order Diptera; family Stratiomyidae; genus Chloromyia; species Chloromyia formosa. The sequence goes on from OZ024817.1 coordinate 63,145,856, forward strand.
TGGCATCAAAATCTCAAAATTTAAATGAATGTACTATTATTAAATATTATGTGATTGTTATGAAACTAGGAGGTATTATTGCCTATGGTGTTGGTTATCATTGGCCATCAATATTTTTGACCTCGGGTGCGCGTAAGGGGTGCAGGGGTGTGCTAACTGCAACTATAGAAATGTACTATTATTAACCTTTTCTGATGAAATTTCAAAATTCTAGAAATCTAGGTTTTCTACGCTAGTAAAATGCCGCTTTCCTGTAAATTTTCATATTTCTAAGTATAACGGTCTCGAAATGCAAGGGGGGGGGGACAAACTCGGATGACATATTTTCCCCTCTCCCTCTTTTCCCGTTTCATCAAATTTGAAAAAAATTCCAAAAATGGAATGTACTCGACGGTACCTTTCTTATGATACCCCACTTGCCTGTACCAAACGAAAAAAAAATTTCGACCTTAATTTCCCCTCTATGGGGACCTCCCCTTAAAGTTGACCTATTACAACGATTCGCTTTCTCCGGTGAATTATAGTAATTCTACACATTCCTACAAAATTTCATGTATGTAGCTTCAGCCGTTCGTGAGATATTCCATGGACAGACGGACAGACGGACAGACGGACAGACGGACAGACGGACAGACAGACATTCGACCGATTTCATAAGGGTTTTGTTTTTAATACAAAACCCTAAAAACCGACACACATTCGCTTATATTAACGATTCGCTTATATTAATAGGGGGTCCTGCACTTACATATTTGTTCGCGCTCAGTGGCCGTGATCGTTCGGTCACCGCTCTACGATACTAATCTAGAGCTTGAAGATCAAATCTCGGTGCGATCAAAAACTGCCTGTGAGTACTAATAAAACTCTCACAGTGCTCCGAGCTTGTCAGTATAAAGACGGCGCGGATAGGAGGTGCATATTAGCAACTGCACTTCCGAAAAGTAGATATGCTATTGAAACGTCAACAAGGCATATAAATGCTAGAGATGTTGACGCGCCCATGCCCCTGGAGGGGTCAAGGCAGGGGCGGTTCCTCATTGGAAGCAAAGGAAGCAGTGCTTCCCTTGTTAATTTCACTAAATAGTTCATTCAAATCCACGTAGCCAAACATTATACAATATACAATATGTATATAGATTCCCTAAAATACACTTAATTATTTCATCCATATGATTTTGATCATTACTTACTCATCAATTACATTCTTCATACATTATTTTCATACGTATTACCTGTGCGATTCGACTTCATATTTCCTATATGTACAAATAATACGTTTCTATTCATTTTATTTTATCCCATACTCTTTTATACTTCTATTCGTGATAACAAAGCGAAGAGAATGTGGGCGATACATTTTCGTCCGCCTAGAATCAATGGAAGCAACAGAAATCACAGCTTCTATGGTGCCTATTGAGGATCGCGCATTTCGACGCAGCCTGACGCGACGACATTGAGTAAAATCTTCTACACTTGTCGTGCCGCTATGATGCGCTCGTATATCTTGAGAAGAAGCTGCCAAAATCGCAGCTTCTTAAGCACTTTGTATGAAGACTTTTTAAGGTGATACGAAGAGCATGTAGATGTTAAGTTTCCGTTTCTCTTGCAATTTTTTCTATATACTCGTAGAAGTGGACTTGCTTTTTGAGTTGGGGTGTGGTGGGTGGTTCAATTAATTAAATAAATAAAATATTTGAGGTGCCAAAATTTGATGATGGCATTTAATGAATTCCAGCTTAAAACGAACGAATTGGAACTCTTTTTTATGAATTTTCTTGAAAGTTGAAGTTGTGTATGGAAACATAGTCCGATAAGATTCTTTGATATACATATATGGGTCGAATTCTCGCTTTAGGTAGTACAAATCTACTGGGGTACATTATAACAATTATTTTAAAACTTTTAGGATCCGATATTATGTAAAAAGTAACAATGAATGATTTAATTTTTCGAAGATTGAACCATTGAATAATTAGGCGAGAATAACTCGAAAACGGTTACGAGCTTTGCAAAAAGGATAACATCTAGTTCGAGGCTAAAGTATAACCAGGCCGAAGCTTCGCTTCGGCCCGGAGTCCGAAGCGTATATACCCTAGACTTCTACAGACCTAGTGGACATCCCAAAAGTACCAATTGGCAACGACCATATGCATTAAGAATGGGTCTCTTATATGGCCAGTTCATAGGAGAGGTTGGCTCTCATTCGTTAGGATCTTGACCATTCTCAAAATCGATTAACTAACTAACCCATTCTACAATATTTGTCGAATTTTTAAAGTCGCTAGCTTCATTCTATCGGAAGGTATTGCTTATTTGAAGTTTCACTTGTAGAGGAGGTAAGGGTTCCTTAGGTCGGATCTTGCACATCATTGCCACAAATCAATTAGATCACCCTACAACCATTTAAACAAAATTTCAAGTCTCTAACTTGACTCTATCGAAAGCTATCGCTTATTTAAAGTTTCGTTTGTAGGGGAAGTAGGGGTTTCGTTGGTCGGATGTTACCCAGCTTTAATGCCAACTAACTCAATCTCACTTCGAACATTTGACCAAAATTTCAAGTCACTGGCTTCATTCCATCAAAAGTTATCGCTTATTTGAAGTTTCATATGTAGGGGAGGTGGGGGTTCCTTGGGTTGGATCTTGCCCATATTCAACACCAACTACGTAGGTCTTACTAGCAACATTCCACCAAATTTTTAACTCGGTAGTATCATTCTATCAAAAGTTATCGCTTATTTGAAGTTTCATTTGTAGGGGAGGTAGGGGTTGCTTGAGTCGGATCTTACCCATTTTCAATACCAACCAAGTAGATCTTACTAACAACATTTTGTCAAATTTTCAACTCGCTAGTGTCATTCTATCGAAAGTTATCGTAATTAAAGGAATATTGAATTTTTTTTAAATTTGTAGGGGAGGTAGGCGTTCCTTTGATCCGATTATGCCCAACTTACTAGAACTCAAGCATCTTCTCACCCCAGGGTTACATGCCAAAAATCAGGCGTCTACGTCAATTGGTTCAAGAGTTATAGACAAAAAACCCGAAAAGTAGGGTAGTACGGGGCTCTTTGTAAGAAAATTACCGTTAGTTTTCGACTGATCGATTTTTTTTTCCCAGGAGATTATAAGATTACCCTCACGAGTAATCTACCAAAGCAATACATTTAAGTATTTTACATATGTAGGGGAGGTAGGCGTTCTCTTGGCTTGATCATGCCCATTTTCAATACCATCCAACTAGATTACACTACCAACATTTGACCAAAATTTCAAGGCTCTAGCTTCATTCTATCGAAAGTTATCGTGCGAACGGACAGACAGACAGACAGACAGACAGACAGACAGACATGGCTTAATCGAATCAGGAGGTGACCCTGATCATTTATATATATACATTGCTATACCTCCGGAGCCTCCTTTAAGGTGTTACATATTTCCGTCGTGACAAAAACAATATACCCTATACTAAAAGTCTAGGGTATAAAAATACATCGTAAAACCTGAGTATCGGAAGTCATTTTGAGTTACATTAATATTGTTTAAGTTTATAACACACAACGGTTAGCATACTGTTGCCAATTTGCTTTATGAATTCTCTCCACTGAGTTTTTGATGGACACAACATGTTGTGAAAAATGTAATTTTCTCCATCACAAAAATTTTTCCGCTGGCTACGACTAGCATATGATGACAATTCAGAAATGATAAAAGTAACACAACGGAATCGTAACATGTATGGCAACAGTATCGAAGCAGCTTTACAGCAAATTGTTGTGTTCTGAACTGAACTCGCATCTAGTCATCCATCAAATTTCCAATTCAAAACTGACTACTGACGAAAAATCGTATGAATACGACAGCGCAAGTGTCATTTCTGAATTGTTATCATATGGTGGTCCTAGCCAGCGGAGAAATTTTTGTGATGAAGAAAATGACATTTTTCACAGCATGTTGCGTCCATCAGAAACTCTGTCGAGAGAATTCAAAAAACAAATATGCAACAGTATGCCAACCGTTGTGTGTTATGATTTTAGCCATTGATACAATTTTTTTCAGTAGTCAGTTTTGAAGTGGAAATTGGACAATTGACGGATGACTAGATGCGAGTACAGTTCAAAACACAAGTTGCTTCAAAGCTGCTTCGATACTGCAGCCACAGCATGTTGCGATTCCGCTGTGTATTATGAACTTAGCCATTGATGTTTCCAACCTACGATGAAAGAATACAGGATGTAATATAAGCGAGAATTTTGGGAACCATTTTCTTCATGTGGTTGTGCGCACCAACACTATCTCATTTTCAATGGGCTCATTCACCAAACATGAGCAACAACGCGGCAACTACTGCCGCTCCGGAGCATTCGTTCTGGAACGACTACCTCGCTTTGTTATTGTGTGTGCTATCGGAATCCACATGGCACATGATCCGAACATACAGAAGGTCTTATCAAGACAAATCTTTCTTTCTCTACGATTTTGTGAAATTTATCCTGAAATACAACGCGAAAACCACGAAACTAGTACGAAATCTTTTTATTTCCGGGACTCTCGCACTTTTCGCTACGGAGGTGAAGTAGCGGCTCAGCAATATGAATGAGTCCAATGGTGAAAATGACAGACGGACATCTGTTTACCTTGCGACTGGCGAGAAATGGCCCGCGAAAGAAAACAATTGTTTTATTAAGAACACAATTGTATTTTATTTATTCCAACGCCACATCACGGTTCCGCACATCTTAAAGGACGCGTTCAACACTTTTACGTGTGTAATGAGATTCTCATTTTCCGGAAATTCTACTTGTTTCGGCGGACTTTTACGACGCGCGCTATTTTTGTAAAATTTGGGTGTTTCGCACTATATTTTACATTTAGAAGCCCACAAATAGAATGTAAGATTCGAATCTCGCAAGATTACGAAAAAATTTCACCAAATAAACTTAATGTTCTCTTATTAACCCGCACTTGAAAATTCCGCTGCGCCAATTCACTTCTTTAAAACAAGGAACTGTCAACCAAACAATTGTCATCCAGTCTAAACTTCCCAAAACAGCTGTTAAAGTTTGGTTCCTCACACACATAGTGTATATGTGCGTTAAGCAGCGTTTACACTTGCCAGTAGACCGTGCAAGTACGTACATTTTACAGGCATTGCAAGTGCCCTGCAAGTAACTTGCAAGCTGTCACTTGCATATGTGTAAACACCCGTGCCTGTGAACTGCCAGGCCAGTAAACCCGCACGGCGCCTTGCAAGTAGCTGGCCTCCCGGGCCAATTGATTTCCTACAGGCATTCCAGTAGACTTGCGAACATATGTTTGCTGTCATTGGTACGCCAAAAAACGATCAAAGATCAATGTCGCCTGCAACTGAATGTCGCAATGGTAAATACGTGATAATTAAATTGACACTCAAGAAAAAACCCCAGCCAACTTGCAACTCGAATTGTGTGTGTAAACACCTACTGGCACACGTCATGCAAGCAGCTACACGCAAGGCACTTGTCGACAAGTCTACAGGCATACCGGTGCACTGGCAAATGTAAACGAGCCATTAGATCTCATCCATATAGATCGTTGTTTCCAACGCCAAAATTTCAGAAACGATTGCTAGTTTTCGAAAAAGGATTTCAAATTCGCTCTTTTTAGACTGAAATTTTTTGAAAACCATCATCAAATTTTGGCCCATCAGATATTGGAGTCGTTCCATTTTCCGCAAATCAAATCAATGCGTCTTATTCAAAAGTTTCCTGGTCTGCTTCCCTTGCTCTGGAACCCACGAGCCGCCACTGGGTCAAGGCAATTAGAGAGAGAGAGACTTATTTGTTAATACAAGTGAGCGTCTACTGTATAACTTTTATTAATCATAGCTTTCAAAGTTCTGACCTTAGGTACTGGAGATTTTAAATAAAACAATTCTTGTCCCTATCCAAGTGGTCGGGAGTGTATTAGGGAAGGCGTTCCATCGGTCGGATCATGTCCCTTTAAAGTGGTACATATTTTCGTTGTGACAAAAACAATATACTCTATCCCTTATAAGGTCTAAGCTATAAAAAAATGGTGGCCGGCTTGGTTGCCCCGACGTGCTCTGGAATCTTAGGTCTTATCGACCACGACATTCCACTCTAGCCTACATGCCGTATCGATAATATGGTGGGACCTTCGCTTTGAATAGTGCATACTGAAAGAGGAGAAAGATATTTTTCCATGTCTTCTTTTAGAATAAAACCCTTTTTAAGTAGTTTTAAATAAAACGCATATATATTTTCAGAATTGCGAAACATACTTCCGAGCTAAAAGCAAGGGCCACAAGTCACACGTCAAGTGGTCCATTAGAAATGATTTTACGCTGCTTGACCAAGTTTGTTCTGTGCCTGGTTATAGCACGCACAAAGAAACACTAACTGTGTGCCAGCTGAATATTCATCACAGCAAAGCGGCATCAGCGATGATGACGAGATGCTTTGATGAAGAGAAACTGGACATAGCTTTGATACAGGAACCCTGGATTTTACAAAACAAAATTAGGGGTTTGTCACAACAAACCGCAAATCTGTACCATGCACAGGTGGACGGTAAAATAAGGACATGCATCCTGGTGCGTCATGGAATACGTGCAGTACAAATGATGCATCTCTGCTCGCCTGATCTTACGGTAGTAATGATCGGCAGTGGTGCAGGATCATTCCTAATTGCATCAGCATATCTCCCTTATGATGCACCAGAACCACCTCCATCAGAGGAAGTAGAAAATCTGGTAAGGTATTGTAAAGAAAGAGATATGGTCCTGATCATAGGCTGTGATGCCAATGCGCACAACACTGTGTGGGGCAGCACAGATGACAATCCCAGAGGACAGCAGCTGCTAGAATTTGTGGAAAAGTACAATCTGCTGGTAGCAAACAAGGGGGTCGCTCCCACCTTCGTGGATGCACGAAGGGCTGAAGTGATCGACATTACCCTAAGCTCTGTTAATATGCTTGACAGAGTTCAGAATTGGAGAGTGGTGGACAGGCTAACCATGTCTGATCACAGGGCTATCCAGTTTGAAATTCTGTATGGCAGAAAACGGAGTAGCGAACGCAAACGTATAAGAGTGCCAAAAAATACTGATCGTGTTAAGTACGACACATATTTATTGGAACAAGTCGAGGATATTCAAGACGGAATACCTCGGAATACGGTCGAGATAGAGCGAACAGTGGAACAACTGAACTCCGCTATTAATCGCGCCTTCGAACACGCTTGTCCCTCCACAGTAGTGGACGAAAAGGACCCAACACCATGGTGGAGTAGGGAACTGGAGTCTATGAAAAAAGAGACAAGGAAAGCCTTTAACCGTTACATGAGGGAGAGAGACTCTCACTCTTGGGAACTATACAAGGATAAAAAGAGGGAGCTGAAAAGAACCTTACGTCTTCGGAAACGAAATACGTGGAGGGAATTCTGCTCTAGCATGAAGGATACGTCGGAAGTATGCAGATTACAGAAGATGATATCGAAAGACACTGCTTCGAAAATGGGGCTGATACGCAAAGTTGATGGTTCCATGACAGAAACAGTGGAAGAAACGTTGCAGGCCCTGATGGAGGTACATTTTCCTGGAAGTTTCAAGTCAGACCAACCATGGCCTCAAAGTAACATGGGAGCTGGTGGGGTAAGTCAACAAGAAGCTGAGAGGATAATAACTCCAAATGGAGTCAAAAGTGCTATAAACTCTTTTGCTCCATTTAAAACGGCTGGAATGGACGGAATATTCCCGGCACTATTACAGTGGGGCATGAGCGCTCTACTAGATAGGATCCGGAATATATTCGTCGCCTGTCTTTCAGCAGGCTACATCCCGAAGGCATGGAGGGAGGCTAAAGTGGTCTTCCTGCCTAAACCGGGAAAGAAAGACTATACAGAGGCAAAGTCCTTCAGGCCGGTTAGCCTTACATCATTCCTGTTGAAAACAATGGAAAAGGTGTTGGTGGACTACCTGGAGAACACCACGCTAATGTATAGTCCTCTGAGTAGGTGCCAACATGCTTATAGAGCAGGCAGATCTACGGAAACCGCTCTACATGAACTTGTTAGAGTTGCAGAGAGAGAGATTAACAATGGCGGGATCGCTATGTCTACTTTTATGGATATAGAGGGTGCTTTTGATAAAATCTCCTTTACCAAACTAAGGAACGCCCTGATTGAGCGGGGGGTTGATTACATTATAATTAAGTGGATCGACTCTATGCTTAAGCAGAGGGCGGTAAATCTTAGCAGTGGATGTGACAGAATACGGGGTAAGGTAGTCCGAGGATGCCCACAAGGAGGTGTTCTTTCGCCTCTACTGTGGAACATCACCGTGGACAGTCTTCTCTGGAAGCTGGACTCGATGGGCGTACACACTGTAGGATACGCCGATGACTTGGCACTCACGGTCAGTGGAAAGTTCATGGACACAATTCTAGGTTGCATGGGACAAGCTCTCAAAGTAACCGAAGAATGGTGTAATGAGCAAGAGCTAACCATAAACGCTAGTAAATCAAACACTATGATTTTTACTCGTAAGAGGAAAGACATAGAGATAACTCCCTTGCGGCTTTTTGGTTCGGAAATTAAGGTGTCCAAGGAAGTGAAGCATCTAGGAGTTACCTTAGATGCGAAACTAACTTGGAATGTTCACGTTGATGAAAAGATCCAAAAAGCGAAAAGGATTTTGCATCAATGTAAGAGAGTGTGTGCTCGTAGGTGGGGAATTTCACCTAAAGCGACACACTGGATTTACACAATGATGGTAAGACCTATTCTAGCCTACGCCAAAAGCCATGCAGAATACCACAAGGCAGAAGCTAGATGGGGTACAAAGGATAGCTTGCGTAAGCATATGTGGTGCAATGCGCACCACACCAACGCGAGCAATGGAGGCATTGCTGGGACTGCCGCCGTTGGACTTATTTATAAAGAAAACGGCGGCGCTTTCGGCAATACGCATGGAAAGGGATGCCATGTGGCATCGCTTTGGAACTAGCAGCGGTCATAAGAGCATCCTAGACATTATTCATGATGAGGTCAGGGAGACTCTAATGCCGGTAGAAGGCATGAGTAGACGTAGGGTAGTTGAAAGACTACACAAGACTCACATTGCAGATGGAAACATACATAATGAGTGTATGTACAATGACATCAGCATTTTTACTGATGGCTCTTTAATGGACGGTAAAGCGGGGGCGGGGGTTTACTCTGAAGAGCTAAACCTAGCATGTGCGCTTAGTCTAGGAGAGTATGTGTCCGTATACCGGGCAGAAATGCTTGGCTTGTTGCATGCGTTGGACCACTTGCTTGAAGGTCAGGTGCGGGGGAAGAAAATCCTTATTGCACTGGACAACCAATCGGTGATCAGACGCATGCAGCAGACGAACATAAACTCTAAACTGGTACTAGAGTGTGTCCGGAAGCTCAACACGTGTGCCTCAGAAAATGAGGTTACGCTGATGTGGGTAAAAGGACACATAGGTACAACAGGAAATGAGGCGGCGGATGCCCTAGCAAAACAGGGATCTGCGGCAACTTTCATTGGCCCAGAACCCAGAGTTGCTCTGGGGAACGGCATGATTGGAGCGAAGGTTGGGAAGTGGATGGACTCCATGCATCAACAAAGATGGCAGGAGCTAGTCACTTGCAAACAAGCTCGGAATGCAATGACCAGCCCTTTAGGCAGGGAAGCGAGAAAGGTACTTAGTTATAAACGGAGTACCCTAAGCTGGATAACTGCCTTGGTCACAGGGCATGGTAATTTTAAGGCTCATCTGGCCAAGATGAAAATCGGGGAAGATGACGTTTGCAGGCTATGCCTGGAGGAGGCCGAGACGGCAGCACACATTGTGTGCGAATGTCCAGCACTGGCTAGCACGAGGTTGAGGATCACAGGCAGGCACACGATAAGTGTAGAAGCCATGAGTGAACTCAGCTTCAAACAAATGCTAGCAATAACACGGGACTCAGTGATGAAGAAAGAGGTCGACAATTATCAGTCGACATCTGGAAGCCACTGATGACCGGGAGGGGGCGAAAAGGGACCCAAACGTAAGTGGTCTGCTTCGGCTATCCCCCATAGTATATAATAATATAGCACAGCACAAACCAATGTAACCAAAAGAACACGCATAACATCCCCAATCACCAAGTACATCCTATAAATAAAGCCAAATAGGCAGACCCTGAAGACCCACGTAAGAAAAACTTGGAAAATGATAACGCTATCATATGAACGATCAGATAACGGAACAAAGCACTAACTCGCGGTTAGCTGTTGTGTTTCGCATGCAGCCGCTTGGTATCCGCCGGTCGAATAATAAATAGACACGTACACGGTTGCGATGATGCGGTGTCATGGGTTGGATGCAAGGTTACGCTTTTGGCTGTCCATCGACTAGGCCAGCTTTCATATCTATTGCAGCTTCCAAAATAAGCTGCAAGCCACCCACAACTAAGCCGAAGGTAGCGATTACGTGGCCTGATCGAATGGAAGATCATAGGGATTAGAGAGCGAGTGCATTCACTTTGACTTAATAGGCGTCAACAGCCGGTTACCGGTTGGGTGACCCAATTAACAGGGCAAGGTCGCTGATGTTTGTAATCTGGTCTCGCTAAGGTGATCCAGACAATATTGTCAACATTCCGACCCTGCACAGAACACTTCAGTAGGGCACCCAAGCGTGACGTGTTCTCTGTGGGAGCTTACCTTCCATGAAAAGTTCCAAGAGCAACAGAAGCAGGCATGTTGCTAGCTTCTTATCGCCAATCTGCAAAAATTCACTGGCACTTAACGTCATCTTGACTGGATCTCGGTAACTCTACACTTCTCCCGGTTTCACTCAGAAATTCCCGAAAAATACAAAAGTCCGAAGTTTTGACACATAAGGGAGACACGTTCCGTTGACTCGTGAACGCGTTCTTTTCTTTTGGACGTCAACAATACCGTTATATTCCGAATATTCTATGCAATCAGAGAAATTTCGACATTTTTCACTTTCACGAGCCTCTGCCTCGGTCCGGAGTGCAGATTTCTTTTCGTCTGATGGCTGGCGATGGTTGAAGAATACTACCACGACACCGCCAATTTAGTTGCTTTGATTTTTCTAGTAGAAATGACACATACGTCAAATAGGCTCCTGGATGGATATCTTGCCGTCTGGTGCGGAGTTCGGGGTGTGGGCGTGAAAGAGATAACTAGCGCAACGGATGTGGTGAACGCTGATTGGTCCAAATCAGTGACAGTTTGTAATTCTCAAGTGACAGCTGATGAGGGGGAGTATAGTGGAATTCATCGAAGAAGCTCCTGTGTTGGTGATAACATTACATGTTGGTGAAAAAGAGAGTGGATTGGCGGGTTTTTAATTTGAAAATCACTTACGATTATGCCCGAACCAGAATGAACGCTGAATTCAGCAGCAGCAGTAGTGAAATGTCAAATTAGAAAGTACGCATTTCCCATACGCGACCTAGATTTGCATGTTGGTGTACTTGCTGCTGCCGCTGCTGCTGCTTTCTGCGTTCATCCTAGTTCCGGCATTAGGCCGGCCGTATATTGCGACGTAGCCAGGGCAGCCTGCGCAGTGCGCACATGGCATTATTGTTGTAAAATGAGCTTCTGACATATGTTACTGCAACAGAGTCATATACGCGATGCGCGATGTGCGTCATATTCGTCGTACCCTTCTGCCAGTCATCCGTTAAGTTCGCCACACATGAACGAGCACGACCGAACTTCCATCGAACCATCGATTTCATAGAAACTGTGAAAAAAAAATTCCCCCTATTTCCACCGTTCTATGATATTTAATGGTTCGATGGAAGTTTGGTCGTGGTTGTGCTCGTTCATGTGTAGCGACCATTAGCCAGCGTCCAGGAAGGACGGTGAAGTGACTGTTATTAATTTGCTGCGCAATAGCTTACATACCTATTGTGCAAACTAGTTACCACTTCCCTTCGTGGAAATTTATTAGCGAATTGCTTAGGCTGCGCGCACGTTGGCACTCGTTCGCGTGTCACGTTCACGTGTTTTATGTCAAACGGTTTGAGCCTATGGTTTGCAGCCAAAAATGCGAATCTGTCAATTCGACAAATGCTCGGCTGTTGTCGTATCACTAAATTGGGTTCATTATTGTGTGTTAACGTCAATAATTTAGTATGAAATATGTGCTTATGTATATCCTACTACTCTCCAGTCGTTTGTTTTGCCACTCAATTCTTACCTAATTATCCGTTTTAAAGCGCAATAATGAACCCAATTTGTTGATACGACAATAGCCGAGCATTTGTCATATTGACCGATTCGCGTCTTTGGTTGGAAACCATAGACTCGAACCGTTTGACATAAAACACGTGAACGTGACACGCGAACATAGAGAATAACTATGGAGGAGCAATCCGCATATACTCAACACTAAACTATTTGAAGCAATTCCAGTTGTAAAAATAAAAAGTAAACAGAGAGACACACACCGTCCACTGCGCGACACCCGCGCAGTCTATATAAAAGCACAGGAAGCACTTGAGATGTCATCCCCTCTCCTACTTCTCCTATTGGAACAATAACATTCCAGTCTGTCTCTCTGCCGCGGAACACCCGCCGGGCCATATAGAAGCACGAGAGATGTCAAATTTCCATCCCCCTTCCTACTTCCTCACTTGTGCCGAATTACTTCGTTTCTCTCGCTCTATTTCATTTCCTCTGATTCTCTCTCTTCAAAGCACGTGAACGTGTGCCAACCTTTGAAGAGAGAGTATATGAGGAAGTGAAAAAGAGCGAGAGAAACGAAGCAATTCGGCACAAGTGAGGAAGTAGGAAGGGGGATGGAAATTTGACATCTCTTTTGCTCTATATGGACCGGGCGGGTGTTCCGCGGCAGAGAGACAGACTGGAATGTTATTGTTCCGATTGGAAAAGTAGGAGAGGGGATGACATCTTGCGTGCTTCCTGTGCTTTTATGTAGACTGCGCGGGTGTTGCGCAGTGGAGGGCGTGTGTGTCTCTCTACTTTTTACGACTGGAATTGCTTCAAATTGTTTAGTGTTGAGTATATGCGGATTGCTCCTCCATAGTTATTCTCTGTGGTGCCAACGTGCGCGCAGCCTTAGGCTGCGCGCATGTTGGCTCACGTTCGCGTGTCGCGTTCACGTGTTTTATGTCAAACGGTTTGAGTCTATGGTTTGCAACCAAAGATGCGAATCTGTCAATTTGATAGACGCTCGGCTGTTGTCGTATCACCAAATTGGATTCATTATTGTGCATTAACGCCAATAATTTAGTATGAAATGAGTATTTATGCACATCCTACTACTACCCAGTCGTTTGTTCTGCCACTCAATTGTTATCTAATTATCCATTTTAAAGTACAATAATGAACTCAATTTGTTGATACGACAATAGCCGAGCATTTGCCATATTGACAGATTCGCATCTTTGGTTGAAAACCATAGACTCAAGCCGTTTGACATAAAACACGTGAACGCGACACGCGAACGTGTGCCAACTTGCGCGCAGCCTTAAGTAGCGTTTACACTTGCCAGTAGACCGTGCAAGTACGTACATTTTACAGGCATTGCAAGTGCCCTGCAAGTAACTTGCAAGCTGTCACTTGCATATGTGTAAACACCCGTGCCTGTGAACTGCCAGGCCAGTAAACCCGCACGGCGCCTTGCAAGTAGCTGGCCTCCCGGGCCAATTGATTTCCTACAGGCATTCCAGTAGACTTGCGAACATATGTTTGCTGTCATTGGTACGCCAAAAAACGATCAAAGATCAATGTCGCCTGCAACTGAATGTCGCAATGGTAAATACGTGATAATTAAATTGACACTCAAGAAAAAATCCCAGCCAACTTGCAACTCGAATTGTGTGTGTAAATACCTACTGGCACACGTCATGCAAGCAGCTACACGCAAGGCACTTGTCGACAAGTCTACAGGCATGCCGGTGCACTGGCAAATGTAAACGAGCCATTATGGATCGATGGAAGTTTGGTCATGATTCTGCGCGATCATGTGTGGCGAGCTTTATTTCATGGTGCCGCTTGATAAAAACCAAAATTGAGTTTATTCAAAACGGCAGCACTTTCATCCGATTACCATTCAAGGTTTTGACATTTCCCTATGTCAAACTTAACATAACCTATATTTCACAGCCGGAATATATTTACAAAAATACAACATAAATCGTAGCAGTGGCGCATAATGCCTCCAAAAAAGGATGCGAAGGGCGGTGGCAAGGATAATAAGGTCGCCAAAGGAGGCAAAGCTGGAGGTGCTGCAGAAGATAAAGGTTGGTACGTAGATAGAGTCATGTAATGGAAAGGAAAGGGTTGGTGACGGAATTGCTTCCACGCATCGTTGCGGTTAACTTATTCCCACTACAAATTATCTCGGTGTTACCTTTGAAAGCATGGCTTCCTTAGCCCACGCTTCAACAATTTGTTACAGGATAAGAAGCAGGAACAAAGTCCTATAAATTTTAGCCGGAGGTTTCTGGGGTAAAGACAGGGAGACTCTACTGGTCACTTATAAGAGAATCGGAAGGTCGGTAGCCAACTATTAGTATGCGGCTCCTGTTTGGTCACAGAACCTAAGTGACTCATAGTGAAGGAACATCCAGTGCTTCCAAAATGCTGCTCTTCACGTAGTAACAGTAGATCTCAGGAGCATCTCCATCGGGAAACTAAAATGCAAAAGGGAATCCCTGAGATTTAAAAGTTCCCTTCAATAACTCGAACCATGAATCTATCATCGCAGCGCTGCATAAAGAGGAGGTACTCTCATCGATAATGGGTCAAACTAAATGTACTTTCGGCTCACAGCCATATCATCGGATGAAGAGCAACAAGGACCACACTTGCTCAACTCCGCTTAGATTGATTCTCACGTCTCAACACGTACTTATCCCGCATCGGCCTAACATCCAAAACACCTGTCTATCTCGCAATTGTACTCCTCATGATGTTGAGCACTGCCAAGCATCCACGCATTTAACACCTAGTGCGCTATGGGAAAACCCCATGGAGACAGCTGAGTTTCTTCAGCTCCATACAGAGGATAGCGATACGGACACCCAAATAATATAACACACTTGACATCATACCATTATTGCTGCAAAAGCAGGCCAGGACCCTTTGAATCTTTTTTTAATGATGCATCGTGTTTTACGTTTTCTTTTACGAAGTGTGTGTTCAGCCAAAATTTCCTTTCGTTGAACACTCAAGTCCTCAGAATGGTTTATATATGTCTGCCTATGGTCTTATTTGTCCGCGATGAAATACATATGTATGTCTTTTGTATGTTGTCGATTCTGTTCATTTCGGTTTACGTGAGAAAGCAAAGACCGAACCCTTTCGGCCCTCACTTTGAAATTTATCCGCATTGCTCCTGTATTGGTGTTATAATTTCCTTTCCCGCACAGTCAAACTAAAGCTTCCTTATCCCTTCATTTTTTTTAATTTTTTTATATTACCTCTTGTTATTAATTTCCCCAGGTGCCAAGGAAAAGAAAGGTGGCAACTCGGTAAAGGTTCGTCACATTCTGTGCGAGAAACAAGGTAAAATACTCGAAGCAATGGAAAAATTGAAAGCTGGTCAGAAATTCCCGGACGTCGCAGCAGCTTATAGTGAAGACAAAGCCCGACAAGGTGGCGACCTGGGTTGGCAAATTCGTGGTGCCATGGTTGGACCATTCCAGGATGCCGCTTTCGCTCTGCCCATATCAACTGTAGCCAATCCTGTGTACACAGACCCGCCAATTAAGACAAAGTTCGGTTATCATATAATTATGGTAGAAGGAAAGAAATAAAGACTCTTGCGACAATTTTGATCAATTTGTTGTTGTTGTAGTAATGGTCAGAATTGCGGTGTGTGTTATATGTTTAAGACTCTGTTCCGTTTTCCTCGGTGTCAAGGAAGAGGATGGCAGCTGCCTCAATGGGGTTTTCCCACAACGATCTGGGGGTTGCTATAGCAACGCATGTTTACATTTTAGAAAAAACTGAAGAGAAGCTACCCACATACGTATTTTCCTCCGCCGTGATATGAAAATCTTACCCAACCGTATTTATGTTGCTGCTATCAGAACGCAATTCACAGCAAATACAAATCATGATTTAATAGTTTACACGTATCCAAATCTTTTCTTCCTTCATTATTCATATCATCAGTCGTGATAACATCTGGCCATCCGAACAGAAAATCCTTTAAATTTGCACATTTGAAAATTTCCACAATAGAAACAAAAATGATTTTTTTAAATTCTTTATAATGCCCGGTTCACATTATTCCAGTAACCAATCCAGTCCAGCGCTGGATTGCTACTGGAATAATGTGAACCGGCACTGGACAGCTATCCAATCCAGCAATCCAGTCCAGTAATCCAGTCACTGGACTGGATTGCTGTCCAGTGCCGGTTCACATTATTCCAGTAGCAGTCCAGCGCTGGACTGGATTACTGGACTGGATTGGTTACTGGATATGTGAACCGGGCATTATACCCTTCACGGATGTGATAGGGTATATTAACTTTGTCATGAAGTTTGCAACGCACAGAAGGAAGCATCTCCGACCATATAAACTATATATATTCTTGGTCTGTATGACTAGACGAGTCGATTAAGCTTTGTCCGTCTGTCTGTCCGTCTGTTCTATGCAAGCTAGTCCCTCAGTTTTAAAGCTATCGAGCTGAAATTTTGTACACAGCCTTCTTTTTATTGCACGTTGTATTTATGTCGGAACCAATGGAATCGGACAACTACGTCACATAGCTGTCATAGGAACAACCAGTCAAAAAATTCGTCTTTGTGAGAAAAACTTTTTTATTTCTAATGCCCGGTTCACATTATTCCAGTCCAGTAATCCAGTCCAGCGATCCAGTCCAGTGCTGGACTGGATCATATCGTCTACATGATTCCAGTCCAGTAGTCTGGCGAGTGTGTTGTTGATTCGGTAACTATAGTAACAATGATTTTTGGGCGAGCTGGAATCAAAAAGTAGACCGACAATCCAGTCACTGGACTGGATTGCTGGACTGGATTGCTGGATTGAATTGCTGTCCAGTGCCGGTTCACATTATTCCAGTAGCAGTCCAGCGCTGGACTGGATTACTGGACTGGATTGGTTACTGGAATAATGTGAACCGGGCATAATGCCCGGTTCACATTATTCCAGTCCAGTGCTGGACTGGATCATATCGTCTATTGCTGTCCAGTGCCGGTTCACATTATTCCAGTAGCAATCCAGCGCTGGACTGGATTACTGGACTGGATTGGTTACTGGAATAATGTGAACCGGGCATAAAGATATCCTTTTCAAATTTCTAGCCGAAGGCTAGCTTGTTTTTATTAAATTTTGACATCAAAGGGAAAAGCAAAGATGTTGACATTAGGAAGAACATCCTAGATCCAATTTTTTCATGTAGAGTCAAAAACACTTGTAAAAAATAAAAACAAAATTGATTGTAGTAGGCGAAATATCCCCCAGTCTATATAAAGCAACGACATTTAAAAATGTTCTATGCCAATGCTAGAAGTATTCGAAACAAACTATCGGATATAGAAGTTATGGCAATTGAGGTAGAAAAATCGGATATAGTAGTTATCAACGAAACTTGGCTATACGATAACGAATCCGAATTTTTCAATCTCAAAGGATACACCGCTACTTTCAACTGTCGAGATACAGCTGGGGGTGGCACAGTGATATACGTTAAAAATAACATAAAGTTCAAGGCAATCTTAAATACACCTCAATATAACTCAATAATATTAGAGTTATCAACTATAGGAGTAGTAGAGTAGGAACCTACTACAGGGCCCCTACTGATAATGCTTACGAATTTATCGAATATATAGATGATTTGTACCACCAGTATAATAATCTAACGATTCTAGCTGATACGAATTTAGATACATATCTTGGATTCAAACTCTACTGTAGTTAAAGATTACCTGGACATGCTAACGGTGAACAACATGAATATTATTAACGATAATGAACCGACAAGGGTCACTGCCACCTCAGTTCCACTAATTGACCATATGGTATCCTCAATGAACACCTCCACTCATAGCTTCAATTTCCAACTAATGGACCAAGCCGACCTTGACCACAAAACTGCAATTTTAAATATTAAAGTAAAAAGCGATTTTTATAAAAGCAATTGATAAGATTCTTTCAAAGAAAACGTAATAGTTAAGATAAGCAGTCTGAATGAAAATTCTGTTGATTTCAAACATCTGATTGATATCATCACGTCTGCTAAAAACAAATCTACGACTCTCAAGAAAGTCCGTACAAGACACCAGTCATGGATTTATTCTGAAATAATTGAGTCTATTAAAATGAAAAACATTGCTTACTGTTGTGATGGGACTCCATCGTTCGGGTAAGTAGCTATAAGTTCCATGGTCGGAGAGAATAGAGATCCTTAGTCAAGAGAGAGAATGTTAGAAGGCCGGCATAAGGGGGATGCCGCTGGCCAAAAGGACAAGGTAAGCCGACTGATAGGCTATACCTTTCTACCACTATAGGCAGTTACCTTAAGGTGCCGACTGATAGGCACTCCTGAGGTGATGGTAGGTGCCAAAGAATAGGCACTCAATATATAGATTTGAGGGTGCCGCCAAATAGGCACTCCAAAAGACAGTGAACGGTGATTCCATTCAAAATAGACTGTATTTGTTTCTATTCCTTACTCAATATTTATACATAATTTTCTTAATACTAAATTGCTTATATTACGTTTACACTATCCCCAGATTACTTCATCTGCGCCGGCTGATTTAATCTGGAACTGTCAAATACATACAATTTTGAACTCACCACACCCAGATTAAGCAGCAGATGAAGTAATCTGGGGATAGTGTAAACGTAATTTTACACTATCCCCAGATTACTTCATCTGCGCCAGCTGAGATAATCTGCGACTGTCAAATACATACAATTTTGAACTCACCACACCCAGATTAAGCAGCAGATGAAGTAATCTGGGGATAGTGTAAACGTAATATTAATCTGGGTGTGGTGAGTTTAAAATTGTATGTATTTGGCAGTTCCAGATTAAATCAGCCGGCGCAGATGAAGTAATCTGCGGATAGTGTAAACGTAATATAAGAATGCGCATAAAAATGGTGGTGTCAAATTGCAAGTACGAAACGTGATTTCGTATGAAGAATAAAAATATAGGTGGAAAAATGGAATTTGTGGTAATGTTGATTAGTGAGGAATAGATATATGGATGAATATAGTGTGTGGTGAGTTTAAAATTGTATGTATTTGGCAGTTCCAGATTAAATCAGCCGGCGCAGATGAAGTAATCTGCGGATAGTGTGCGGATAGTGTAAACGTAATATAAGAATGCGCATAAAAATGGTGGTGTCAAATTGCAAGTACGAAACGTGATTTCGTATGAAGAATAAAAATATAGGTGGAAAAATGGAATTTGGGGTAATGTTGATTAGTGAGGAATAGATATATGGATGAATATAGTGTATGTAGAGGTATAGATATATAGATGATAGATAGATGATGTAGTGTATGTACACTACATTACAAAAAATTCAACCTCGATCCATCTAGTGAAAGTTAAAAAGCAGCTCATAAACACCTTAAAAACAAAGTTTCGAGTCTCGTCCAACAAGCTAATATTACGTTTACACTATCCCCAGATTACTTCATCTGCGCCGGCTGATTTAATCTGGAACCGTCAAATACATACAATTTTAAACTCACCACACCCAGATTAAGCAGCAGATGAAGTAATCTGGGGATGGTGTAAACGTAATATAAGACAGCCTCTCTAGATAGGCAATATGCGAATGCTTCCGGTAATAGCAGAAAACTTTGGCAAATTATTAACAATGAACTAACAGCAAATTCTGGACGTAGAAAAGAAACTGATAGCACACTTTCAGCTAATGATATTTAATATTTCCTCTGTTGAGCGAAACAAGAACGAAACCAGGTTCGTTAGATACTCTTGTGCTGAATAATGAAACACTTCGATTGAAAAACACACACACTTTATTTACAAAACGAACTAACTACACACGCGCACTAACAACGAACGTTAAAACTATCAATAACAACCACGACGGCACTACTTTCCGATCCCGCTTTATAGCGATCCAACCGCCACTGAGTGTCGAGTCTGACTACTACTACTATCCTTCGGTGACATCTGCCTTTAGTTGGAAGTCCATGCTTTCGTCAATTAGCGAAGACTAGATTTTTCGAGATGTTCGAGTCTCGGGTTTCAATACTCAACGAAGGTTCGAGAATCGGCTAGTGGCCAGTCAGCTGATACTTGTTATCGATCATTCGAGATTAGTACAGTGTGGGTCGTAAAAGATACCCACTCCGTATATGCAACACTGCCTCCTCCTTAGACCTGTTCGTCCCGAACAGAAGTCTCCATAACGCCGCTCACGCGGTGCCATCCGATCCAGATGCACTGTTGGCCTCCATCGCTTTGGAACGCGACACACTACATCATCCAACCAAGCAACAATCTCGTCCGCACAACCATGCAAAGCTGACGCCAATCGAGCGAACTTTCAAGTTGAACCTCCTTATGCGATCAACATTCCACCGAGGTCGTCCTTGCCTCAGACGATGTACGCCATCAAACCGGCGTCCGAAGTCGGCGACCGACGTTGACTGCTCCATACATGAATCATTCTGTGAGGTTGGAATATTCTGCAACACCTCCATAATCGGACATCGCAATGCCTCATCGACAGCAGCAGTACACTCGTCGTTGCTCCTGCTGTCCATCATCACAGCGGCCTCAAACTGCGCGCAGGACACTTCCACGTCGTCGAGAACTGGTTCCCTTGAAACCTTCGCGGATGGTTCGGCCCTAACGAATCCCGACGTTTCCACACGTTCCAGATCGTTCCTCGAGTTTCCAGCATTCTCGAGTCCATCACACATGTTTCCGATCTGGGCGCCCACCCGCATCCGTTTAAACTTCATGGAGTCTCTACGAAGCTTCTCGCCATTAAGCTTCCAGACTCCCGCAGACCGCTCCTTCAATTGTGGCTTGAAACTGTTGTCCTTCTGCGGTTGCAACTGTGTTGTCACTCTCCGCGGTGACTTCTCCAACCTCACCGACCGTTCGTTTAACTTTGCCGATTGTTTGGTCATCTTGGTTGTCGGTTCATTCAACGCCGTTGTAGTCTCATTTAGCGACTCCTCAAAACTCGCTGACCGCTCGTTCATCTGCGGTGTCATTTCACTCGGCAACTTCTCCGCTTTCGGTGACTGTTCGCTATCGGTCCGGCTGTTCACTACCGCAGCGGCCTCGAGCTGTGTCTGCGATTCGATCTTGATGACTCCAGATGTTTCGACACGCTTCGGTTTGCATCTCAGTCCTTCGACCTCCTTGGCAACCGTATTGAACCCGCCATCCACTTTGGCGTCATCCTGCATGAGGTCGTTCTCGAACTCCTTGGAGGTTTCTCGTTGCCTCTCGTCGAGCAATCTCGATATTTCCGACGACTGTTTCCGCAATTGCTCGGATTGCTCATCAAATCGCTGGTTAACTCGCTTGCTAAACTCATCAAGTTGCTTGGATCGCTCGTCCAGTCGTTTCTCCACCGGTCAAACCGCTCAGATTGCTCTGCTTGTCGCTCAGATTGTTGCTCTGCTTGTTGCTTGAATTGCTCGCTAAATTGCTTGAACATCGACAGTAGCTGCTGGATGCCAGGGTCCCCAGTTGAAACCTGTTCCGCTCCCGATTCGTCGAGATTTCTTGTCGACTCATCCGGAAATTCGAACGTACACGGATCCTGTCCTTCTGCTCTTATCGCTTGTGCTAAACGAATATACAGCGCGGACGTATTTCCCGTCGTTAACAATTTCCGTCGTGCTAGTTCGTTTCTTATCTCCGCGATTGTCAATTCGCAAAGAGTACCCGGCATTTTAGTTCGTTTTTCACTTCAAGCGTTCACAACAGTCAATCGTGCAAGTTCTACCCGCGTAGACTGTTCCAGCCCTTCACTAAAAAGTTTCTCAAAGCTTCCCGTGCTATTTTTTACTACCGTAAATATCCCGCACGACTTTCAAAAAATACACGATCGCGCAAGTTCTATCCACTCAGAACTTCCCGGCGCTTCACTTTAAAGCTTCTCGAAACTTTCCGTTTATTTACACTTCCGTAAATATCACGCACGACTTTCACGACTTTCACTTTTCAAACGAACGTTCACTACACGCACGCGAATATCCCACTTCTGACACCAATTGTAATGTTTCCTCTGTTGAGCGAAACAAGAACGAAACCAGGTTCGTTAGATATTCTTGTGCTGAATAATGAAACACTTCGATTGAAAAACACACACTTTATTTACAAAACGAACTACACACGCGTACTAACAACAAACGTTAAAACTAGCAATAACAACAACAACGGCACTAGTTTCCGATCCCGCTTTATAGCGATCCAACCGCCACTGAGTGTCGAGTCTGACTACTTTTTTCCTTTGTTGACATCTGCCTTTTATAGTTGGGAATCCATGCGTTCGTTAATTAGCGAAGACTCTAGATTTTTCGAGATGTTCGAGTCCCGGGTTTCACTACTCAACAAAGGTTCGAGAATCGGCTAGTGGCCAGTCAGCTGATACTTGCTATCGATCATTCGAGATTAGTACAGTGTGCGTCGTAAAAGATACCCACTCCGTACACGCAACAGTATTAATAAACCTTTGCGAAGGCACATTTCCTGATGTGTTAAAAATTGCCAAAATCAAACCAGTTTTCAAAAAAGGAGATCCTAATGATCCATCAAACTTTAGACCCATTGCGCTAATAAGCGTATTTAGTAAAATATTTGAAAAGGTGGTAAATACCAGAATTGTCCGATTTCCGTATTAATGAGACTATTGGGTTCGATAAACAGCAATATGGTCTCTTGGCAGAAAGTAACACAACTGCCGCGCTGACAGATGCACTTCACTTCAAAATACGTGACGGCGATTTTTATCGACTTGAGTAAAGCATTTGATACTGTAAATCATACAGTCCTATCAGAAGTTCTTTATGAACTTGGCATCAGAGGAGTTGCCAACAATCAGATAGCAAACTACTTGAAAGATAGACCAATTATTACCGAGTTCCACAATAATATAAGCGGTGAAATGGTGTTAAATTCAGGGGTTTCTCAGGGTTCCATCTTAGGCCCCAAACTATACTTGTTATACGTAAACAATCTCAGTAATGCCGGCCTTTCCGCCAAGTATGTCACCTATGCAGATGATACTCTTCTGCTGTTTTCTCATTTCGGGAAGAATGATGGCGAACAAGTGATTGACCATGAACTGAAAGTTTATCAACAGTGGCTTTTAGGTAACAAGTTAGAACTTAATATTAAAAAACGCACCACATGCTCTTCAAGCAAAGAAACAAAGCCGATATTGAACTAACTATCAAATTTGGAAATCAGACTATTGACAGAGGCCTTGTTTATGCCGCGGAACTATCTTCGAGGATTAACTAATTCGAGCTAACTCACGACGACATAAACATGTCGCACTAGCTAGTTTTGGTACCAATTTTAGCTCCACTTGCTATGCAGAACTGGACTGAAAAATTGGGACTAGGTGGTGTTGCTGTCTTCGCTAATGGTGTTGTTGTTGAAAATTATATTTTATTTGTTATATAAATACCTCATCCTTTCCTGAAACTCTGCATTCGTTTCATCCTTTGATTATAGCGGTAGGAACGCGTTTTTATTAGGAGGCTACTGCCCCTTGACATTTTCTTAACCAATGTCACCGCAGTCACAAACCAACAGCTGACATCTTTCATGTTTAGTACCTCTTCGTATGGTCGGTATAAACACACCACGAACAAGTACTAGCACTAAAACGATTTAGTTAAATCGCCTTTTAGTTCCACGGCATAAACGTGGCCAGAGTCGACAAAACCAAATACCTAGTGCTTATTATTGATGAGAAGCTTTCATGGAATGATCATATCGAACAAATCAGAGCTAATATTACGTTTATATTACGTTTACACTATCCCCAGATTACTTCATCTGCGCCAGCTGAGATAATCTGCGACTGTCAAATACATACAATTTTGAACTCACCACACCCAGATTACGCTGCAGATGAAGTAATCTGGGGATAGTGTAAACGTAATATAAATTGTGCCCATTAGTAGCTTTACTGAAACGTAGAAAATACATGAACACCCAACTCAAAAACATGATTTTCTTCGCTCACGTTATGCCTATTTTGACATACGGTATTTTGAACTGGAGCCAAACATCAGCGAGAAATATTTCAGCTATCGGACGAATGCTTAATAAAGCTGTCAAAGCGGTCCATAATCTCCACCCAAGAACACCTATATTACTTCTGAAGTATATGAATTAACAGGTAAACTACCTTTAGAAAAAATTATCATTTCTGAGAAAGTGAAGATTATTTGGAAGATCGTTATATTACGTTTACACTATCCCCAGATTACTTCATATGCAGCGTAATCTGGGTGTGGTGAGTTCAAAGTTGTATGTATTTGACAGTCGCAGATTATCTCAGCTGGCGCAGATGAAGTAATCTGGGGATAGTGTAAACGTAATATTACGTTTACACTATCCCCAGATTACTTCATCTGCGCCGGCTGATTTAATCTGGAACTGTCAAATACATACAATTTTAAACTCACCACACCCAGATTAAGAAGCAGATGAAGTAATCTGGGGATAGTGTAAACGTAATATAATATTACACTATCCCCAGATTACTTCATCTGCGCCGGCTGAATATTAATCTGCAACTGTCAAATACATACAATTTTAAACTCACCACACCCGGATTAAGCCGCAGATGAAGTAATCTGGGGATAGTGTAAACGTAATATAAAACGTCCATTTCTCTAAGAGCGCGTTGACACGATCAAACTACGGTTTGACAAACCACCTACTTGAACGTGTCAACCCCTTGTCAAACTGGTTTGATGTCTTGTGCTTCTGTCAAACCGTAGTTGGACGGTGCTCAACTTTTCATCAAATGCTAGTTTGTCAAATCGTAGTTTGATCATGTCAACGCGCTCTAACACTGAATAGATAAGTTCATAGCTATGACACTCGAAATGCAGGTAATATTACGTTTACACTATCCCCAGATTACTTCATCTGCGCCAGCTGAGATAATCTGCGACTGTCAAATACATACAATTTTGAACTCACCACACCCAGATTACGCTGCAGATGAAGTAACCTGGGGATAGTGTAAACGTAATTTAACTTCAGAACACCTTTAGCCAATACGAACAGAATCTTGGTAGACCCGATTAGATCGTCAATGGCCCCATTTACACCGTGGAACTAAAAGGAGTATTAACTAGATCATATTAGATTTAGTTCTAGTTCGTGGAGTGTTTATATCGACCGGTACTAAATATGGCAAATGTCAGATGTTAACTTATCACCTGGATTTAAAGAGAATTTTAGAAATATAAGAGCCCAGTAGCTTCTTGTAGAAAGCGCTTTTATACCACCGACTCCAACACAACATAAACATCGACAAAAACAAGCGTCAACAACAAAACCACAAACCTAATCCAAATTTTTTAGTTCAATACCGTATCGCAAGTAGAGCTAAGAGCTAGTCCAATCAACTAATCCGACATGTTTACATCGTGGTGAGTTTGATGTAATTAGTTAATACGGAAACATAGTTCCACGGCATAAACGCAGCCAATAATGATTTTTAATGCCTTACCTCAAGAAATTCGTACTCTCACATCTTATATTACGTTTACACTATCCCCAGATTACTTCATCTGCTGCGTAATCTGGGTGTGGTGAGTTCAAAATTGTATGTATTTGACAGTTCCAGATTAAATCAGCCGGCGCAGATGAAGTAATCTGCGGATAGTGTAAACGTATTATTAAATGGAGACACATTACACGTTTACACTATCCCCAGATTACTTCATCTGCTGCTTAATCTGGGTGTGGTGAGTTTAAAATTGTATGTATTTGACAGTTCCAGATTAAATCAGCCGGCGCAGATGAAGTAATCTGCGGATAGTGTAAACGTAATATTAAATGGAGACACATTACACGTTTACACTATCCCCAGATTACTTCATCTGCTGCTTAATCTGGGTGTGGTGAGTTCAAAATTGTATGTATTTGACAGTCGCAGATTATCTCAGCTGGCGCAGATGAAGTAATCTGTGGTTAGTGTAAACGTAATATAATCCCTTGTAAAAAAAAAGTGCGTCGCTTAGAGCGCGTTGACACGATCAAACTACGATTTGACAAACTAGCATTTGATGAAAAGTTGAGCACCGTAAAACTACGGTTTGACAGAAGCACAAGACATCAAACCAGTTTGACCAGGGGTTGACACGTTCAAATAGGTGGCTTGTCAAACCGTAGTTTGATCGTGTCAACGCGCTTTTATATTACGTTTACACTATCCCCAGATTACTTCATCTGCAACGTAATCTGGGTGTGGTGAGTTCAAAATTGTATGTATTTGACAGTCGCAGATTATCTCAGCCGGCGCAGATGAAGTAATCTGCGGATAGTGTAAACGTTATATTATCTTGCATACGTGCATTTAACGATCCCATGAACTTAAATTGTTTTCCTATAGGAAAAAATTGTGATGATTTTACAGCTCATTCACTCATATATATCAGATTTTTTCGTTTATGTTAACAATTTTGATAATGCTGTAGCACCTACCTCACATTAGCAAATATTTGAATAAAAACTGAAATCTCTGCCGTTTGTGCGATATTTAAAACTCCCGCTTTCTTCCAATTTTATCACCCACTGTTGACTCACCACACCACGCATATCAAATTCGAGCACAATCTACAAGTTTCCAGATCAACCGCTACCTGTCGCTGTCATCGCCATGAAGTCTCTCTTTTCGCCATTTCCAAAATATCCGGTATGTACGCGATCTGTTGTCGGTCGAACTATTTTCGTGATTTTCGGTGTTTCTCGCATCGCTAAAAATGATTCGCACTATGGAAATGAACGACGAAATGTCTGCTGTATCGACGAGTGTAATTTGTGTGGAGAATTTCTGGATCATTGTCCGGATGATTTGTGATTTCCTTCACATCAGTCCCTTCAGTACAGTGTAATGCACCTAGGGAGCAGTGTTGACAGTTGTCAGGACCATCCCTAACAAAGGGATTTTGTGAATATTCCACACAAGTTGGAAGAAGTGTATGTTCCAATAATTTGAATGTGCGTTTCTGGGAATCTTGCTCGGTTCTGTTGTCATCTTTCCTGACTCGCTAACATGACTTCCCCTCGTAACCTCAACCGCGCACAGTTTGACATTTCGTCGTTCAGAGCCCGTGTGTAGTCTCATCGGTTTTGTTGATTTTGTGAAGGGAGAGTGCCGTTGTCTAAGATTTCCGCTTTTACATTTCAGTGAGCAATGGCTGATACAGCTACAAAACCAAGCACATCTGCCGCACCAGCCGCCAAGCCGGCTCAACTCAGTCGCAAACGACATGGTCGATTGTTCGCCAAAGCTGTCTTCTCGGGCTACAAACGTGGTCTGAGGAATCAACACGAGAACCAGGTGATCTTGAAGGTAAGTCGGGCGCTATTTCTTCCTACTAAATGTCGCGTATTTAATGAGTTTTTTCCTTTCCATTTGTTCGGGGCATTTTAGATCGATGGTGCTCGCAGAAAGGATCATGGTCGCTTCTATGTCGGCAAACGTTGTGTCTACGTTTACAAGGCCAAGACTCGCAAATGTGTGCCACAACATCCCGATCGCAAGTCCAAGGTTCGCGCCATTTGGGGCAAAGTAACCCGCACACATGGGAACACTGGAGCCGTTCGTGCTCGATTCCGCAGGAACTTGCCTGGTGATGCGATGGGACAACGTATCCGCATTGTGAGTATAACACGTACATTCTGTTGGTAATAGAAAAGAGTGGTGCGGTTAAGTGGCGTAGTATTGTGTACGCTGTTTCCTGTTTCTCGTTGTAGCAGGGCAGCCTAGTGGATCCTCACTCCGTCATGCTCCCTGTAGTTCGTCTTAATTTTAACTTTGACAATTGATCTCTATTAGATCGACTTCTTAATTTCCATATAAGAAGAAATGCTCTATTAAATAAAGGAATTATAGATTTACCAGAATCAAAAGTAACGCAATATTACCTCCTAACGCCGACTCTTGAAGTTTTTTTTTTCAATGATGGTATAGACATTTGAAACCTGAACTCAAATATGTGGAAAAAATCCGCTGAGAAACAAAAAGCACAAAACCTTCAAAAGGTTTTAGTATTCTACGAGTGCACTAATCACCTATGTTTTCTCGTCTCATTTCAGATGTTGTACCCTTCAAGCATTTAAGCTGAAGACACCCCTTATTTTATAAATGAGAAAAATATATAAAAAAAACTGATAAAAAAGAATAGGTGTTTTTCTTTTGTTCACTTGGATATGTTGTATAGTTTGTGAATTGTAAACCCTGCTTCCACGCATCCCAGTGATCGTTAGGGAGTCATCTCATATCTTGTTGAAGAAGCTTCTACCAGGGCGGTCTGAACAGCTGGAAGCATTTGAAAGACAGTTTTGGTTTATATCTCCATAACTACCAATCCTAGCGAAAAACGTTTTGAGACGAAATGAAAGGCAAAGGGCACGATTAGTACATTCAACTACTAGCTTTTGTAACTGGAAGTAACCATAACGGAGAACGCGGACAGAAGATGCGTCAATTAACTGACACATCAGGAACATGCTGCATATTGACGTAAAAAGTTGACAATAGAACATTTTATGCGCCTCGTAAAATACAACTTTGGGCATGGACAATAACGTAATTTGTTTGAATTATGAATTATCATCTTGGAATGGCAAAGCCGCCTTCAGGGAGCAGAACGACAGCACTTCAAAAGGATTAGCCACGAAGACGGTGCATAATAATACAGTTTCACGAACTGCGGGGTTTAAAAATTTAACTGTCCAGGGAGCAGTGAAAAACGACCTCGAAATGGTACATGTGTCAAGTCACCCGTTATTGTAAAACTACCCCGTGTCGTGAAATAATGCTGCGGATTGTACGGGTCAGCCACGAACGACCACACAGAAGATTAATGGACTATTTCTCCGGATCCTAGAATTTGCGCTCCCTGAACAACCTGAGGTCGAAAAATACAACCTAGAGCATCGCTGCAGTTCAGAAAACTAATTGGCTTGCCAAGCAGATCGATAACATGAAGTCGCACACAATTTTACATAGCGGCGAACCAACGGATGTTCGGTGTGTGCGCTTGTAACCTGCGTACCTGAAATAAATTTACACTCGGAACATTAAACGAGCCTCGGATACAAACAACGGACCACGATCGGTTTTTGGAACGTTCGAACGATGTGGGGCGAGTGCAATAGTGCGAGGCTCACTGAAGTCGAATGGGAAATGACCGCATATAACATCGATATACTAGGGCTAGGCGAAACAAGATGGCCTGGATCGGGATCGACTTTATCATCAAGCTCCCAAACAGTACTGCTCTACTCAGGAAATGAAGACGATACGTCACCTCGAATGGCATGCGACGGAATCCTGTTGACTAGGGAGGCACGCCTATCTCTAATTGACTGGAAGCCAATCTCCGACCGTATCATTACAGCCAGATTTAAATCCAGGGTAAGAAACCTCACAATAATTCAGTGCTACGCCCCGACTGAACTAGCGGATCAATCAGCTAAAGACGCATTCTATCACCGACTCGGCGACACCTTCGACAAGGCTCCCAAAGGTGACATAAGGATTATTATGGGTGATCTCAATGCCAAAGTGGGGTCTGACAATCTTGGTTTGGAACACCTAATGGGCAATCATGGTCTAGGCAACCGGAACCAAAATGGCGAGATGTTCGTGGAGTTTTGCAACTCTCGTCAGCTCGTCATCGGCGGTACTTTGTTCAAGCACAAACGATGCCATTTAACAACCTGGGTTTCTCCGGATGGCAGAACAGAGAACCAGATTGATCATATAGCCATTTCCAAGACATGGAGGAACTGTCTCTTAGACGTCAGGTCGAAGCGGGGTGCTGATATTGGCAGCGATCACCAACCTGTTGTCACAAAAGTAGACTTACGAACGGCAGCGATCCATAGCCCTCAAAATGCAAGAATCTTGCCACGTTTTAATGTGCAAAAGCTTAAAGATCCATCTATAAGACGAGCTTATTCCGCCGCCTTGCACGAAAGAGCTAATGCACCACCATCTTATGAGACTCCTACAATTGGCCACGTTTATGCCGAGGAAGTAAAAGGCGATTTAACTAAATCGTTTTAGTGCTATTACTTGTTCGTGGTGTGTTTATACCGACCATACGAAGAGGTACTAAACATGAAAGATTTCAGCTGTTGGTTTGTGACTGCGGTGACATTGGTTAAGAAAATGTCAAGGAGCAGTAGCCTCCTAATAAAAACGCGTTCCTACCGCTACAATCAAAGGATGAAACGAATGCAGAGTTTCAGGAAAGGATGAGGTATTTATATTAAAAATAAAATATAATTTTCAACAACAACACCATTAGCGAAGACAGCAACACTACCTAGTCCCAATTTTTCAGTCCAGTTCTGCATAGCAAGTGGAGCTAAAATTGGTACCAAAACTAGCTAGTGCGACATGTTTATGTCGCCGTGAGTTAGCTCGAATTAGTTAATCCTCGAAGATAGTTCCGCGGCATAAACAAGGCCATTGATGATAGATGGAACGTCGCTAAGGACTCATTTATTTCGTGCGGTGAAACTTTTGCGGGCAGATTGGACGGCGGTAGAAGGCCATTCATTAGTGACTCTACATGGTCTCTAATCACGGCACGCAAGAGAATTAAAGAACAAATCAACTCAGCCACTGACGACGCAGTCAAAGACCAACTTAGAGCTGAATACCGTTCTCCTCAGAAAGGCGTGCAAAGAAGCGTAAGACGGGACAAACCAAATAACATCAATGCATTATCGTAGAAGGCAGAGGAAGCGGCTTACCGTGGTGACAGTGGAACCCTTTACAAACTTATCAAGCCATTAACTGGCAAAACTTTTACAGCTGAACATCCCGTGAAAGATAAAGACGGGTCTCTACTGGTCACTGATGAAGACTCAACTGCGACGGTGGAGAGAGCACACCTTATCCAAGAGTGTTGGGAAACCGAAACTCTCCCTAAAGAATGGAAGAAGGGCGTCATTATTAAGATCCCGAAGAAAGGCAACCTGAAGGATTGTAATAATTGGCGTGGAATTTACCTCCTCCCCGCAGTCTCCAAACTGATGGCAAAAATAGTCTTAAACCGAATCAAGCAAACAGTTGACCGCACACTGAACGATGAACAGGCTGGTTTTCGCGAGGGCGTAGCGACCACATCAACACCCTCCGAATTATTATTGAACAATCCGCAGACTGGAGATCCCCATTACATCTCATGTTCATCGATTTTGAGAAGGCGTTTGACAGTGTTGACCGGGAATACATCTGGAAGGCTTTACATAGGAGAGGTATACCAGATAAAATCATATCCATCATCAAGGAGTCCTATGTCACGTCTTAGACAAGGGTAAGCTTTCAGATCCCTTCGAGGTACATAGCGGAGTGAGATAAGGCTGCATTTTGTCACCTATATTGTTTTTGATTGCTATTAATGACGTACTCTGCAGTGCGCTTCATGAACACCAGAGCAAAGGTATCAGATGGAACCTGTTTGAATACCTTCAACACTTGAATTACGCTGACGATATTTGTCTTCTCTCAAATATATCGGATCATCTAGTTCAAATGACGGATGCCCTGCCCTGCCCTGCACCTGATTCTCTCTCTTCAAAGGATAAACGCTAACCGTCTCCTAGCGTTCGATCTTTGAAGAGAGAGAATCAGAGGAAATGAAAAAGAGCGAGAGAAACGAAGTAATTCGGCACAAGTGAGGAAGTAGGAAGGGGGATGGAACATGGGGGATGGAACATGGGGGATGGAACATGGATGGACATCTCTCGTGCTTCTATATGGACCGGGCGGGTGTTCCGCGGCAGAGAGACAGACTGGAATGTTATTGTTCCAATAGGAGAAGTAGGAGAGGGGATGACATCTTACCTGCTTCCTGTGCTTTTATATAGACTGCGCGGGTGTTGCGCAGTGGAGGGCGTGTGTCTCTCTGTTTACTTTTTACGACTGGAATTGCTTCAAATAGTTTAGTGTTGAGTATATGCGGATTGCTCCTCCATAGTTATTCTCTATGCGTTCGATTAATCTCTAATCCAAAACAAAAGCCAGCTCCTGGTTCCCGGTTGAAAATTTATCCTAAACAAAAACCCAACACCTAATACCGGATGTTGAGATTTTGACGGCTAGAACTGTTCACTTCTGCAAATTCAAATGAAAACAATAAGGCCCGTTTTCTCAATCCAAAACAAATACCCAACAGCAGTCCTTACCGAGGCTAATCCTGGGTTTATGGCCGTTCTTAATTGTATTTACTAGTTTGTACGCTGGTCTGGTGTTCCTACTAGCTCGTCAAAGCATTTACGTTTCTAAAACGTGCCATACACACACCGATCGATCGGCCGATCCGTCGCCCGAAATCGATATCGGCCGATGGATCGGCCTGTGTATGTGGAAATCGCACCGATCGACCGATCAATTTTGATCTGCCGATATTTTTGTGCGATTTTCGTGCGATCGATCGGTGACGATCGATTGGATAGTGTATGTGATTATCGCAAGTGAATCTCAAATTACCAAATTATTAAATTATGAAATTTCAAGGATTCTTATGATTTAAATGGCATTGCAATTGAAATATCAAATATGTGGTATACGAAAATACCACACACATCCAAATAGTTAACAAAAATTAATCTAGGTTGGATTGGGAGTGAATCATAACCTATTTTTTGAATTGTCATTCGTTATCGCATCGCACGAAAATCGTACAGTGTGTGTGCAGTGGAGATCGGCAGATATTTTGTGGCGATCCATTGGCCGTTCGATCGGACGACGGATCGGATAATGTATGGGGGCTATTACGTTAAATTATTCTATTCGATATTCGCCGTAGCTTGTCATATTTTTCTCTTTGGTCTCTTGTTGCTCGTTGAATACATCGCCTCGTTTTTTTCACGTCGAGTGAGAGAGAATGAAACCAAGTGTAAAAAAATGAAACCGGAAAATAAACGGCTACGCCCGCAATCCGAGGGTTTTGTAGTGTCCCATGCCAAAAGGAGATGAACTGTCCTACTCTTGGAGATGCTTAACCATTCATGTTAAGACAATATTGCAAATTGTAAGTTTGCATAAAAAATATTGAAAATAAATTGTTTGAATTATTATAGAGAATAGAGTCAGCGACCAGCATCCCCCCTCCCCCCTCCCCCTTCCCCACCTCCCTCCTCTCCTACCAATCATTACCCTTTTGAAATTGGTTAACTCCAATTCGCTCTACGGAAAACAAATGCAAGTATGTTGTACTCGTACAGTACTAGTAAGTAGTACAAGAGACCTGTTATGTGCATTTTTTGTATGGATGATATCAAAACGACCAAATCTAAATGAATGTATTAAATATTACGGGATTATTACGAAATTTGAAGATATTATTGCACATGGTGTTGATTATCGTCGGCCATCAATATTTTCGACCTCGGATGAGTTTGAGAAATGCAGGGGTGTGCTAACTGTAACTATAGAAATATACTATTATTAACCTATTTTGAGAAGATATCAAAATTCCATATTTTTTTTTTGTTTTCTGTGCTAGTTGAATGCCATCTTCCTGTATGTTTTCACATTTCTAAGAATAACAGTCTCGAAATGGTGGGTGGGACAAAATATGATCTCATATTTTCCCCTCTGCCTCTTTTCCCCTTTCTTCAAATTTGATGAAGACGCCAAAATTGGAATGTACTCGGTAGTACCTTTCTCATGATACCCCACTTACCCATATCAGATGAAAAAAAATGTTAACCTTAATTTCCCCTCTATGGGAACTTCCCCTTAAAGCAGCAACCCACCCACCTCCCCCCTAAACTTCTTTCCCCTACCAATCCTATACCACCAATCTCCACTCTTTCAGAAATGGTTAACTCCAATTCACTTTACGAAAAACAATAAACAATATTTAAGTATGCAGTACTAGTATGTAGCCGGTTATGTGCATTTTTTGTATGGATGGCATCAAAATCTCAAAATTTAAATGAATGTACTACAATATTATTAAATATTATGTGATTGTAATGAAACTTAGAGATATTATTGCTTATAGTATTGGTTGTTATTGGCCATCAATATTTTTGACCTGTGATGGGTTTAAAGGGTGCAGGGGTGTGCTAACTGCAACAATAGAAATGTACTATTATTAACCTTTTCTGATGAAATTTCAAAATCCTATAAATCTAAGTCTTCTACGCTAGTAAAATGGTGCTTTTCTGTAAATTTTCATATTTTTAAGTATAACCATCTCGAAATGCAAGGGGGGGGGGGGGACAAACTCGGATGACATATTTTCCCCTCTCCCTCTTTTCCCGTTTCTTCAAATTTGAAAAAAATTCCAAAAATGGAATGTACTCGACGGTACCTTTCTTATGATATCTCACTTGCCTGTACCAAACGAAAAAAAATTTCGACCTTTATTTCCCCTCTATGGGGACCTCCCCTTAAAGTTGACCTATTACGACGATTCGCTTTCTCCGGCGAATTATAGTAATTGTACACATTCCTACAAAATTTCATGTATGTAGCTTCAGCCGTTCGTGAGATATTCCATGGACAGACGGACAGACAGACATTTGACCGATTTCATAAGGGTTTTGTTTTTACTAATATACAAAACCCTAAAAACAATTAAATTACAAGTTATTATGACTTAGATTGGCAATGACCCAATGACTCTTCTAAAAAGAGTTTCATATCAATCGTTTAATATTTAACGATATTAAATAATTTTTTTTTTAAATTTGAATGTATGTC
The DNA here is from genome assembly GCA_964017055.1 of Chloromyia formosa. Classification (NCBI taxonomy): domain Eukaryota; kingdom Metazoa; phylum Arthropoda; class Insecta; order Diptera; family Stratiomyidae; genus Chloromyia; species Chloromyia formosa. The sequence goes on from OZ024817.1 coordinate 63,180,834, forward strand.
TTTTGCCTATTTCGCCCCTCACTCTGTCGTAGCTACTTCAAATTGGGGAAAAATACCGGAAATGGAAAGTGCTCATCATATCCCCTTTATTATGACACCCCACATGCCTATAGCCGATGAAACAAAATTTGACTCCCTTTTCTCGTCCTTTTCGTTTCGAACCCTCCCGATAAATATGTATTTTTTTTGTAGCAAAATGAGTTTTAAGCTCATCGACAACTACTGTTAACTACAATTACAAAACAAAAAAGGCCTTATTTGAATTATTTCTAGCTTAAATCTAATTTGATTGTACTATTTACATTTATTACTTGAATCATGATGTGTGGAATTTATTCGTATTGGATCTGGATCAAGTGGGCCAAATTCAGATTGGACGAGTTAGTTATGAGTCAGAGTTAATGGAAGGAATATTGTTGACGATTAAAGAGTGTACTCGTACATAAATGTACATGTATCTATCATCTGAAGTGTAAATTTATACAGAAAGACGTTATGATAAATACGATCATCAAGCTTGAACTTGATATAAGCACTTCCGAAATGAGTATGTACACACGATAAATTTTTGGTGGGCCACGAGATTACACGGATTACCGGAATAAGCCCTGGATGTCCGACGCTTCCTGGCAGCGGATTGTTGAAAGAAAGGAGCTGAAGATTCATTTGGCTGCAGCATCAGACGACAATCGAAGCAGCATCGAACTCCTTTACCGTCAGAAAGCTCGAGAAGTTCAGCGTAGTGTGCGACGCGATAAATGAGTTTATGCTAATTCTCTTTTAGTCTCAGCAGAATGAACCGCAAGAAGTAACACCTTAAACGCCGTACGGTGTTCGTCTTATCAAGGAGTGTACAGGTGGTCGTAACTCCTGCCAACATCCGGTTGAGGATAGTGATGGAAAGCTACTTATCTTGGAAGAAGATCAAATGAGGCGTTGCAAAGAACACTTTGCCGCGGTCTTGAACCGTGTAACCTATGGTGAAGTTCTCCCTCATATAGATAATTTACCTAACCATCAAAATGTGCGTATACGGTCCACTGCCCCGACTAAAGAGGAATTAGTCACTGCAATTATTGCACTAAAACGAGGAAAAGCCGCTGGACTCGACGGTATCCCTGCCGAACAGCGAAGCAGCGCCAAGCGTAACTGCCGAGTTGCTGCACCCACTTGTTGATAAAGCGTGGAATACAGAGACCTTTCCCACTGAGTGGAAGGAAGGTTTGATCATCAAACTTCCGAAGAATGGTAGCCTCACTGACTGAAATAATTGAAGAGGCATTTGTGTGCTCTCTGCCGTTGCCAAGATAATAGCTAAAATCGTCCTGAAAGACTAAAGGCCCACTTAGAAAGCACAATTGATGAAGAGCAGGTTTTCGATCCGGATTCTCCTGTGTCGATCACATTAACACCTTGCGAAACATCATCGAGCAATGCGCTGAATACGATTCTCCGCTTCTTGCTTTTCATCGATTTCGAGAAGGTTTTCGATAGTGTGAACCGGGATTCTATATGGGTGGCCTTGCGCAGGAGAGGCATCCCTGAGAAGCTTGTGGCTATTATTAAGGCAATCTATGACGGCGCGAAAGGACGCGTTCTGCATAAAGGTAAGGTGTCGGGGGACTTTGGGATTCGCAGTGGAGTTCGGCAGGGGTGCATCCTCTCACCGATCCTATTCCTCATAGTGATCGGCGATGTGTTGCATGCAGCCCTATCCGCACTCGACAAAGGAATTCAATGGAGTCAAGATGTTGTAGATAAAATTTCAATCTTATCTACAACATCTTGACTACGCTGACGACATATGCCTACTCTCCCACAAAATAACGGATCTTCAATGGCGTTAGATCTCGAGAGGGAGGCAAGCAAGGTTGGGCTAAAGATTAATACCAACAAGACCAAGGTTCTTAAGCCGCCATTGTGAAAAAGAAATCCGACACCTATTGCCATCAATATTAATGGGCAGCCTGTGGAGAAGGTGGACAATTTCGTCTACTACTACTACTATTCGAAAATGGTGGTACGGAGCAGGACATCACTCGTCGTATCAAACAGGCTAAATGCGCATGCTGTCCAAAATCTGACAGAGCGCTTATCTCAGCATCAAGACCAAGCTGGGCCTGTTTCGCTCCCTGGTACTGTCTGTGCTTTTGTATGGGAGTAGCACATGAAAAATTTCCGTAACAGTTACCAGAAAGCTGCAGGTTTTCGTCAACTCATGTCTTCGTCGAATTCTAATAATATTCTGGCCCGAAACAATATCAAATGAAGAGCGAAGTCGGCGTACGGGTCAGATGCCAATCGACGAATTGATACGCAGGCGAAAATGGCAGTGGATAGGTCACAAATTGCGAAAGAGTGATAACTGCATTGCTTTGCATGCCATGAATTGGAACCCCATTTCCAACCAAGGCCGACCAAGAGGGGGACCTAGAATCACATGGCGTCGACCTGTGGCAAAAGAGTGTCAGGCACTGGGTAAGTCTTTTGGGGAGTTGCGCCCCATTGCCCAGAACAGAGTACGATGGCGCGCAGGAGTAGTTGACGCGCTATGCCCCACTAGGGTTTAAGGCAAAGTAGGATATTCGCTTTCCTTCGCATACGTTATTTTCATTTGAAACCGAAATTCTACATGAAGCAAAAAAAAAAAAAAAGTCGAAAGCGTATATACCCTACACCTGTACAGACCTAGTGGTGATACCAATAGTCCAATTGGTATAACTACCATATACATGGGTTCGCGTTCATTCAGTAAGTTTTTGCCCAATCTTAAAATCAACCAACAACTAGAAACTAGATCCTACTACAAATATTGGACCAAAATTTCAAGTCGAATAGCTTCATTTTATCGAAAGTTGTCGCTTATTTTAAGTTTCATTGGTAGAGAAGGTAGTGGTTCCTTTGGTCTGATCTTGCGCATTTTTAGCAGTAGCTTACTAGATCCAAGTTCAAACATTTGACAAAAATTTCGCATTCTATTGAAAGTTATCGCTTATTTGGAATTTAAATTGTAGTGGATGTAGGGGCTTCTTTGGTCGAATCTTGCCCATTTTCAATACCAACTAACTAGATCTTACTATCGACATCCGATCAAATTTTCAACTCGCTAGCTTTATATTGTCGAAAGTTATCGTAGTTAAAAGAATATTAAAATTTTTGACTTTTGTAGGGGAGGGTGGCGTTCCTTTGACCTGATTATGCCCATCTTACTAAAACTCAAGCAGCTTCTCATCCGAAGTTTATGTATCAAAAATCAGCTACCTACGTCAATTAGTTCAAGAGTTATAGACAAAAACCCTGAAAAGTAGGGTAATGCGGGGCTCTTTGTAAGAAAAATACCGTTATTTTCCAATTGATCAATCTCATTTTTACAAGGAAGTGCAAAATGACAATTTTGAGTCATCTACCAAAGTTAGAGCTTTTCACGTTTATTCAATCGGCAGTTATAGATACATTAATTAATTTAAATATGTAGGGGAGGCAGGCGCTCCTTTGGCCGGAACGCACTTATTTTCAATACCAAGCAACTAGATGACACTACGAACATTTACCGCTTCTAGCTTTATTCTATCGAAACTTATCGTGCAAACGGACAGACAGACCATACATGGCTAAATCGAATCAGGAGGTGACCCTGATCATTTATATGTAAACATTGTCATGCCTATGGAGCCTCCTCTAAGGTGTTACGTTTTTTTGTCATGACAAAAACAATATATCCTATACCTACAATATACCCTATACCTTATACGGTCTAGGTCCGTTTTTTCAATGCCTTGGTAAACTGCCCGATAGCTAACAGGGAAATGAACTTATTCCAGCGATAAGTTGCCCGATCAATATTTCCATTTTCTCATCAATCACCAAGCGAAAAATTTGACGAACGTATTTTAAATTGTATTGGGTTTAACCGTTTGAACTTTCAACCGGGTATTTGTTTGGATAAACTTTTAAACGGTTGCCTCAGAAGAGATGAATGAAATTGTCCGAGAGAAATTAGGTAATTTGGTCAAGGGTGAAGTATGAGGGGAATGAGTCGACATCTTTCTTTTGCTTATGGACGGGCATTGCAGTTAAAACATTTGAATATATAACTAACAAAGGAATGGGTATATGCCTGTCAAACCATACAAATTGACAGCTTGAAAATGGGACGATCTTCTTCTTGAAAAAGTCGAGAGCTGGGAGAGTAAAGTTAACGGTTTTAAGATCACGTTGTGCATATGGCTGTCAAACGCTTTGTTCTAAAAGTGGCAAAAAGGAAATACGGTTGAATTCGCGAAAGTTTGGAGCCGGTTTTTGAGTGTAAAGAGCCGCGATTATGTAGAGAAGACACTAGTGAAATTTCCGGTAGGACAAATTGGTGCGGTAGTGAGTTGTGGTAAATTGAAATGCCTCGTCGGTGACTGCAAAAATAACCAGCGTATCCCTAAGACGGGGGTGTCTGCTTATAGGTAAAACATTAAATATTTAGATGTGATGTGCGCGTTACTTGTTTTTGTGAGTTTTCTGTCAGAAAACCGATATTAAAATGTTTGTTTTGGTTTCTGACTCCCCGCTGTATATATAGCTGTCAAATTTCCGCGTCCTATTGGTGGTTGGCATTAAAAGTCCCGTTCTTTCTCTCTCCCATGAAAAATTAAACGCGCTCTTCTCTCGTCCCATAAATTGAGCCTATGGGCCACTCCAGAAGTTCCTCTGAGGTTAAAACATATTCATTTGACAGCAGAGCTCGAATGTTTACTTGCGCATGCGAATTTAGTATACTGTATATGGTGGTTTCATCTCCTTCTTCCTTCCTTCCTTCTCAAGGGCGATTGCGAGGTGTTGGGATTTTGTTTCGGTTAAAATTTTATAGCGTTTGCAAAGTATTGGGATTTGTTTTGGATAAACGATTAAGCGGAGACTTAGTGTTGAACTTTTAAAATTATCTTTATTTGTAAAAATGAAAGAGCAGATTCCCTTTAGCGTTAACACACATTTTATTCCTACGATAAATTTTAACAGGACATTGAGAAAACGGGCCCTAGGGTATAAAAATGGCTGATGCAGATATGCTAGGAGGAAAAGGATGCTATTATGTATAGAGTGAGTTAAGCGACCGGCCTAGGGTTAAATACTGGGGGTCTCAGCCTCTTACGTGTCAAGCGAGCGCAAACCAAACCGAAATTTCGCATGCACACTTTCCGCCATACTCAGGGTTGTGAATCAACAGTCCCTTGTGTGGGCTCCGTTCGGTCCGCCCTCAGTATCGTAAAAAGGATCCTGGTCCCTTTCTCCCTTACACTTTTGGACCCCTTGTCAACAGGGACTTTGGAGTATATGTTCAGAAGACTGTCCCCATCAACTGTGTCAATTTTGCGGCGTTCAGAGTCTGTACTATTAATAATGTGTTTGATACTAAATGATTAATCTCTACATTATACAATGTTCAATCTACTTTCAATTAAAAAAAAGTTTCCCATACCGGGAATCGAACCCGGGCCTTCTGGGTGAAAGCCAGATATCCTAGCCACTAGACCATATGGGACTGCAAACTAAGATGTGTCTTTTCATCTTTTCATTGTTGATTGAATACGTTTGTATATAAATAAATTTGTCTCTCCAATCTAGTCGCACATTTATTAATATGTAGTCTTAACAATAATTTATTAATATCTGTGGCTGTTCAAATGGTATAGGTTGGTGCCGAAGTAAGTTTCAGTACATAAAGCAAATCTATCATTATGCTTGATAAGCGGAAAACGATAATAAAAAATGTAGTTAGTACACATGTATTGCTGTATTGATATATGTATGCAGGTGATTTGAAAAGTCTATATGTAAATTCCTATATTTGGATTGGTACGTATCTTCGCAGCCCCTCGGCATTCCACGAAGCAAAGGCGGACCAAATATCGCATGCTAGGGTTCCTTACGGTCAGGGAAAAGGCATGAGTAGACGTAGAGTAGTTGAAAGGCTTCACAAGACTCTCATTGTGGATGGAAACATACACAATGAGTGTATGTACAATGACGTCAGCGTTTTTACATATGGCTCTTGTAATGGACGGTTTGGTGGGCATCTGAAGATGCCCGTGGAGACTAAGCCTAAGGTAGTATAATGACCGTGAAGGTCGGGCCGTGCCATCTGGCGAAGAAAAGGCCCCTCAACGAGCTAAGCAGCAGCCTGTGCTTGCTGTTGATCAGTTCGGGAGACGTGGGCGGGGTTTTCGCCGCTCATTGCCCCTGTCCTTTACGTATTAATAAAAATGCATAGGCCTGGGGAAGACAGGTCCGGGCGTAATGGGGCCCCCGGCCTCTGGTTTCATACCACCGACAGATCCTTACTCATCAGGTGCTGCCATAGATCTGCCGGTGGAAGCAGCACAACCAAACCAGAATATGGCTCATTACACTGTTTAATGGACGGGAAAGCGGGGACGGGGGTTTACTCTGAAGAGTTAAACCTAGCCTGTGCTCTTCGTCTAGGAGAGTATGTGTCCGTATACCAGGCAGGCAGAGATGCTTGGCTTGCTGCATGCGTTGGACCACCTGCTGGAAGATCAGGTGCGGGGGGAAGAAAATCCTTATTGCACTGAACAACCAATCGGTGATCAGACGCATGCAGCAGACGAACATAAACTCCAAATTGGTACTAGAGTTTGTCCGACAGCTCAACACATGTGCCTCAGAAAATGAGGTTACACTGATGTGGGTAAAAGGACACATAGGTACAACAGGAAATCAGGCGGTGGATGCCCTAGCAAAACAGGGATCTGTGGCGACTTTAATTGGACCAGAACTCAGAGTTGCTCTGGGGAACGGCATGACTGGAGCGAAGGTCAGGAAGTGGATGGACTCCATGCATCAACGAAGAGGGCAGGAATTAGTCACTTGCAGACAAGCTCGGAATGCAATGACCAGCCCTTTACCAGTGAAAAAGGTTTTCAGTTATAAACGGAGTACCCTAAGCTGGATAACTGCCTTGGTTACAGGGCATGATAATTTTAAGGCTCATCTGGCGAAATCGTGGAAGATGACGTTGGCAGACTATGTCTGGAGGAGGCTGAGACGGCAGCACACATTGTGTGCGAATGTCCAGCATTGGCTAGGACAAGGTTGAGGATCACAGCCAAGCCCACGATAAGTGTGGAAGCCATAAGTGAACTCAGCCTAAAAGAAATGTTAGCAATAACACGGGACTCAGTGATGAAGAGAAAACTCGACAATTATCAGTTGACACGTGGAAGTCACTGATGACCGGAGGGGGCGAAAAGGGACCCAAAACATTAGTGGTCTGCTTCGGTTATTCCCCGGAATCATCATCATCATCTTGGCGCGACAGCCCGACGTCGGGCCTTGGCCACCTGGATCATTGTCCTCCAATTATCTCGGTCACGTGATCGCGTCCTCCAATTTTGGGAGCCCAGCAGCTGCGCGGCGTCCACACCTACTGAGCTCTCCCAACGAGATCTCGGTCGTCCTCGCAGTCTCGCTCCGTCGACTCGTTCTGCATTCATTACTCTCTTAGGCATGCGATCATCGTCCATTCTTTGTACATGCCCTGCCCATTGAAGTCGTTGTAGTTTGACGATTTTCGAGACTTGCAGCTCATCGTACATTTCATACAACTCATGGTTGTACCGGATGCGCCATCCATCTCGATCGCAAACAGCCCCGAAGATTCGCCGTAGAACCTTACGTTCAGAAGTGTCTAGCATGTTTTCGGAGGCTTGAGTTAGGGTCCATGCTTCGCAACCATAGCATAGCACTGGTCGTATAATGGTTTTGTACACGCGGAGCTTCGTGTTTCTGTGCACATGCTTCGATTTCATTATGGGGAGAACCGAGAAAAAAGTCTTATTAGCTAACTGTATCCGTCGCTTGATTTCGTCAGTTTCGTTGGCGTCCCTTGACAAGTTGCAACCCAGGTAAATGAAGTTGTTCACGAACTCGATGTTGAAGTCCCCCACATTGATGCTTGGTTGTGCAGGTGTCCTTGTCACCGATTGCATCATTATTTTAGTTTTACCCTCGTTAATACGTAATCCAACTTCCTTTGCAGCGGTATCGAGCGTATGCAGAAGTTCTTCTGCGTCAGCCAATCTTCGGGACATGATGTTGATGTCGTCGGCGTACGCTGCTAATTGTGTCGACTTGATGAGCAGCGTTTTGCTGTTGTCCATATTCATGGCCCGAATAACGTATTCCAGTGCTAGGTTGAAGAGCGTCGGTGCCAGTCCATCGCCCTGTTTCAAACCAGTGCGTGTTTCAAATAGATCAGTAAGTCTATTCTGGATCCTGACTTGTGAGACGGAGTTGGTCATCGTCATCTTTGTCAGTCGCACTAATTTTGCTGGTATACCAAATTGCAGCATGATGTTGTACAGTACTCCACGATCGATACTGTCGTATGCCTGATTGAAGTCGACAAAGATTTGGTATACGTTTACGTTGTATTCCCAGCACCTCTGGAGTATCAGTTTGACTGAGAAGAGCTGATCGGTTGTGGAGCGACCAGGTCTGAAACCGCTTTGATATTCGCCAATGACTCGTTCTGCGTACGGTTTTATTCTATTTTCCAGAATTTTCGTCAAAATTTTATAGGACGTACAAACTAGTGAGATGCCCCTGTAATTCTCACACCGCAGTTTATCTCCCTTTTTATGAATTGGACAGATGATGCTTCTGCGCCAATCGTCTGGAATCTCCTCGTTCTCCCATACTCGCAGGAGTAATTGATGTATGGCATCAACTAGACTCGTTCCACCGAATTTTAGCAGTTCAGCTTGAATCTCGTCAGCGCCCGGCGCTTTATTTCGTTTTATTGACCGCAACGCGAGATCAACTTCCTCTACTGTCGGGGGTTGAATGGGTGGGCCTAGATCAACAATATCGTCGAGAGCTTCCTGTGTGGGGATGTTAGATGGTCGGTTTAGAAGCTCTTCAAAATAAGAGGCCCATCGCTTGTTAATACCATCGGTGTCGCTGATGATGTTTCCATCCTTGTCCTTACAAAGGCTAGTCCTGGGTTGGTAGCCGTTCTTAATTGTATTTACTAGTTTGTACGCTTGTCTGGTGTTCCTATTAGCTAAGTTTTCGTTTATGTTCAGCAACTGCTCGTCAAAGTATTTACGTTTTCTTATTTTTCTCTTCTGGCTCTGGTTCCTCGTTGAATCCATTGTCTGTAGGCCTCGTTTTTCGCGTCAAGTGAGTTTTTGCATTCTTCGTCGAACCAGTCATTTCGCGCTCGCCGGGCTTTATATCCCACGACCTTCTCTGCGACATCCTTGATGGTACCCTTGAGTTCTTCCCAGAACCCATGGACGCCTAGGTGATAGTTTTTCCTCCAGGGCGGTAGTATACGCCACCGCTGTAGCATCACTCAAAAGCTTATCAACCGCAAAGATTTTGGGAGGGCTGATTCTTGATTGGTGCACTGAGGAAATTCTACATCTGTAGGTCGTCTTCACCAAGTGATGATCTGAGTCGCAGTTTGCTCCTCGATAGGAGCGGACATCCATGACACTAGACGCCCATCTCCTGCAAATGAGGACGTGGTCAATTTGGTTGACGGTATGTGCGTCTGGAGACTTCCAGGTCTGCTTGTGAATGCGTCGATGCGGGAAGCACGTAGAGCTTACGACTAGATTCCTGCTGCAGGCGAAGTCGATAAGTCGCTGGCTGTTAACGTTACATTCTTCATGGAGGCTGTGGCCTCCAGTGGTCCCCCGGTGCCAACTTTCATTTCCGACTTTCGCGTTAAAGTCTCCCAGCAGCAATTTGACGTCGTTTGTTGGAAGTGAGTCGAAGAGAGTTTCAAGGCGGGCGTAGAACTCGTCTTTTACTGCGCCTTCTTTAACTTCAGTGGGGGCGTGCACATTGATGAGCCAGAGATTGAAGAATCGAGTCTTGATGCGAATCGCACACAGCCGTTCATTTATGGGTTTGAAGTCAGTAATATGCGGTTTGAGGCGATTGTTCACTATAAATGCTACTCCAAACTCCTTGCGGCCCGATGGTTTGCCACTTGTAAAAATTGTGTGCGATTTCTTGTCATTAATCTCGCTGCCAAGCCAATTTGTTTCCTGGACTGCAGTAATGCTCAGTTTGTACTTTTCGACCTGTTGAAGGAGGGCCTTCTCGGCCCCCGGTTTGTTCAGGGAGCGTACATTCCAGGATCCGAAAGAATAATCCTTTAGTCGTTTGCGTGGTCGTCGTTGTTGATCCGTCCAATCCGAGGCTTTTGTTCCAGGTTTCTTGACATGGAGTGGTTTTTACAAGGACGAGTTGTCAGCACGTCGCTTAACCCCATTCAGAGGATGGCCTCGGAGATATCTGCTTCAGATGGTTTAATAAACGTGCTGGAGTCCACACAACTATGTAGCAGGTCCAACTACGCAAGTCATTCCATCCTACTAAACCTGAGACGCTTAGGTGTTCGTCAGCCATTCAGGCTACAGCTATCTGCCTTTTCCAAACTGTCTTATCGCTAAGACATTGGCCGTCAGCGAATTGATACACTGCCGTTACCAGGGGGCGCCCACGCGGAGGACTATGGAAAAGGTCTATTCCCCGGAATACAATTTATTTATTCCGGTTGAAAATTTATCTTAAACAAAAACCCAACACCTAATATCGGATGCTGAGATTTTCACAAGTAGAACTGTTCACTTTTGCAAATTCAAATGGAAACAATGAAAGTGGCCATAAAGAACAGAGTTCCTGGAAATTCAATAGATAGAAGAGAATTTACAATAAAGTCAGCTGCAAATGAATATCCGTTCTAATACAAAATAGATTTGTGGACGGTAGAATTATGCCAAGAAAATCAGCTGACTTTACCATAATTGTGGTCTGAGATAAGTTCCACACCTGCTTGGTAATTTAATCGATGTATGAGAAAATGAAAATGCTTATCGGGCTGTTTATAGCTTCGATTATTTTGTGTCGCTGTTAGAGTTAACAAAGAGTTTAATAGGACATTGAGAAAACGGGCCTAAATGATAAATCTCTACATTATACAATATTCAATCTATTTTCAATCAAAAAAAGTTTCCCATACCGGGAATCGAACCCGGGCCTTCTGGGTGAAAGCCAGATATCCTAGCCACTAGACCATATGGGACTGCGAATTAAGATGTGTCTTTTCATCTTCTCATTGTTGATTGAATATGTATGTATATATGTAAATAAATCCGTCTCTCCAATCTAGTCGCACAAATGGTCTTAACATTAATTTATTAATATCTCTGGCTGTGTGGTTCAAATGGTATAGATTGGTACCGAAGAAAATTTCAGTGCATAATGGAAATTTGTAATTTATGCTTGATAAGCGGGAAACTATGATAAAGAAATGGAGTCAGTACACGTGTATAGCTGTGTTGATATATTGTACATACATATGTATGTAGATGATTTGAAAAGTCTAGATGTAAATTCCTATATTTGGACTGGTACGTATGTACCTTCGCAGCCCACCGGCATACCACGAAGCAAAGGCGGACCAAAAAGTGCACGACACCGAACCTTTATAAAATTCACTGTACCTACATATGGGCTCGTTTTCTCAATGTCCAGTTAAAATTGAAACTCGAGATAAAATTTGTTGTTGTTGTTGTTGTTTTCCCTGTAAAATTTTACAGATGGGTACGTTCAATGTCTGTTTAACTGGAGTTTAAATTTTAATGTGTGGGTTCAGAAGATACTGAGCAACTTCCGCTCAACTGATCATGATCAATTGATCACCGAGCAGGAAAAATTTCTGCTCACCGCTGGCGCTTTTCTTCTTCTTTCTCCTTGACTTTCGTATGGAGTGTGTGTGACAACGAGAGTCGCGTTTAGCAGGCATAGACTGCATAATCGACAAGTTCCGGAGCTCCTCGCGAGCAGTTCGTGCTCTTCGGTAACTTCTGAACGCAAGGAATCAGACATTGAGAAAGTGATGAAAAGTGAACAACACAGAGTCTTCATTTTAGCGAGGATGTGCGACACGCTAAAGAGCTACAAAAGCGAATGTAAGCCAAGTTCTTATTATAATTGTATTGTGTTCTCTTTAAAAAGGTTGTAGAATGGGCTTGGAGAATGCAAGGGTTTCGGAACGGTTCGGAATGGAACTATGCTCGGTATCGAAGCGATATTCTTCTCTCCGCACACGAGCCGCCTCGAAATCGATTCGACTGCCATCCGACGTGGGTTTCGGTTAACCCCCCCCCCCCCCACACACACACGCGCGCATGCAAAACATATACATGTTACGTACACACCGCAAGGTGTCTGCATCGTTCAACATTTATGTTGCAAGCATATCAAGTTGTAGTTGCGTCGAGGTCTAACTGACCCATATATGGGTTCACATTCATTTACATCGGACATCGAGGGCATTTCGATGTCAAGTCGACGTTGTTGTTGTGATAACAACGGCTTAAGGTAAATACACGTGTGTGTGCATGTGCAGCAACGGCACCCTCTCCCACGGTGTCGAGGCCCAGAAAGATAGCAGCATCCATAGGATCCTCCCACAGAGCTCTGGGTGTTAGCGAGGTGGGACCTGCTGAGCATGTAAAGATGCCATCAACATCATGAGGTATAGCGTCAGCTGGTCGATTTGTCAATAATTTGTCAGCTGATGAAGTAACGTTCAGCAGGTGCAGACTCGATAATCGAGCAGTTCCGGAACTGATCGCGAGCAGTTGCTGAGTCGCTCGCGAGCGGGTTTTGATTTTGGCCACCTTCTGAACCCACCCATTGTATTTATTCATTTAATTGATCATCTCCCAGCAAACAATTTCGTCTTATTTGGAAGATAAATTGCCCAGATGATACGATGGCAATTCTTCCATACGATAAATTTATAGATTATTTCTTCTACGCGACATTTTGTCAATTCGTAAATTTATCCCCATAGCGATTCGCTTTCTTGTTGCCGACTTTCGCTTTCGGTAACTATTTTTTCCCAAAGGAGGTGACTGCCACGATAAGATGGCGATATCCCCATCGATAAATTTATCTTTTAGGGCGAATCGCATTCTTAATTGTTAGCTGGACTATATCTATAAAAGTGAATGTATGTGTGAAATTTTGTACAACGATTCATTTTGTCACTGTGCAGGCTATAGCCTTGGTTCGAATTGTAAATTCTTAGTAGCTGTGTTGTTGTGGGGGGCAAAGACCTTTTCCATAGTCCTCCGCGTGGGCGCCCCCTGGTAACGGCAGTGTATCAATTCGCTGACGGCCAATGTCTTAGCGATAAGACAGTTTGGAAAAGGCAGATAGCTGTAGCCTGAATGGCTGACGAACACCTAAGCGTCTCAGGTCTAGTAGGATGGAATGACTTGTGTAGTTGGACCTGCTACATAGTTATGTGGGCTCCAGCACGTTTATTAAACCATCTGAAGCAGCTATCTCCGAGGCCATCCCCCAAATGGGGTTAAGCGACGTGCTGACAACTCGTCCTTGTAAAAACCACTCCATGTCAAGAAACCTGGATCAAAAGCCTCGGATTGGACGGATCAACAACGACGACCACGCAAACGAATAAAGGATTATTCTTTCGGATCCTGCAATGTACGCTCCCTGAACAAACCGGGGGCCGAGAAGGCCCTCCTTCAACAGGTCGAAAAGTACAAACTGAGCATTACTGCAGTCCAGGAAACAAATTGGCTTGGCAGCGAGATTAGTGACAAGAAATCGCACACAATTTTTACAAGTGGCAAACCATCGGGCCGCAAGGAGTTTGGAGTAGCATTTATAGTGAACAATCACCTCAAACCGCATACTACTGACTTCAAACCCATAAATGAACGGCTGTGTGCGATTCGCATCAAGACTCGATTCTTCAATCTCTGGCTCATCAATGTGCATGCCCCCACTGAAGTTAAAGAAGACGCAGTATAAGACGAGTTCTATGCCCGCCTTGAAACTCTCTTCGACTCACTTCCAACAAACGACGTCAAATTGCTGCTGGGAGACTTTAACGCGAAAGTCGGGAATGAAAGTTGGTATCGGGGGACCACTGGAGGCCACAGCCTACATGAAGAATGTAACGATAACGGCCAGCGACTTATCGACTTTGCCTGCAGCAGGAATCTAGTCGTAAGCTCTACGTGTTTCCCGCATCGACGCATTCACAAGCAGACCTGGAAGTCTCCAGACGCACATACCGTCAACCAAATTGACCACGTCCTCATTTGCAGGAGATGGGCGTCTAGTGTCATGGATGTCCGCTCCTATCGAGGAGCAAACTGCGACTCAGATCATCACTTGGTGAAGACGACCTACAGATGTAGAATTTCCTCAGTGCACCAGTCAAGAATCAGCCCTCCCAAAATCTTGGCGGTTGATAAGCTCTTGAGTGATGCTACAGCGGTGGCGTATACTACCGCCCTTGAGGAAAAACTATCACCTATGCTACACAACATCAGCAACACAGGCGTCCATGGGTTCTGGGAAGAACTCAAGGGTACCATCAAGGATGTCGCAGAGAAGGTCGTGGGATATAAAGCCCGGCGAGCGCGAAATGACTGGTTCGACGAAGAATGCAAAAATTCACTTGACGCGAAAAACGAGGCCTACAGACAATGGATTCAACGAGAAACCAGAGCCAGAAGAGAAAAATATGACGAGCTACGGCGAATATCGAATAGAATAATTAGACGTAAGAAACGTAAATACTTTGACGAGCAGTTGCTGAACATAAACGAAAACTTAGCTAATAGGAACACCAGACAAGCGTACAAACTAGTAAATACAATTAAGAACGGCTACCAACCCAGGACTAGCCTCTGTAAGGACAAGGATGGAAACATCATCAGCGACACCGATGGTATTAACAAACGATGGGCCTCTTATTTTGAAGAGCTTCTAAACCGACCATCTAACATCCCCACACAGGAAGCCCTCGACGATATTGTTGATCTAGGCCCACCCATTCAACCCCCGACAGTAGAGGAAGTTGATCTCGCCTTGCGGTCACTAAAACGAAATAAAGCGCCAGGCGCTGACGAGATTCCAGCTGAACTGCTAAAATTCGGTGGAACGAGTCTAGTTGATGCCATACATCAGTTACTCCTGCGAGTATGGGAGAACGAGGAGATCCCAGACGATTGGCGCAGAAGCATCATCTGTCCAATTCATAAAAAGGGAGATAAACTGCGGTGTGAGAATTACAGGGGCATCTCACTAGTTTGTACGTCCTATAAAATTTTGACGAAAATTCTGGAAAATAGAATAAAACCGTACGCAGAACGAGTCATTGGCGAATATCAAAGCGGTTTCAGACCTGGTCGCTCCACAACCGATCAGCTCTTCTCAATCAAACTGATACTTCAGAGGTGCTGGGAATACAACGTAAACGTATACCAAATCTTTGTCGACTTCAATCAGGCATACGACAGTATCGATCGTGGAGTACTGTACAACATCATGCTGCAATTTGGTATACCAGCAAAATTAGTGCGACTGACAAAGATGACGATGACCAACTCCGTCTCACAAGTCAGGATCCAGAATAGACTTACTGATCTATTTGAAACACGCACTGGTTTGAAACAGGGCGATGGACTGGCACCGACGCTCTTCAACCTAGCACTGGAATACGTTATTCGGGCCATGAATATGGACAAGAGCAAGACGCTACTCATCAAGTCGACACAATTAGCAGCGTACGCTGACGACATCAACATCATGTCCCGAAGATTGGCTGACGCAGAAGAACTTCTGCATACGCTCGATACCGCTGCAAAGGAAGTTGGATTACGTATTAACGAGGGTAAAACTAAAATAATGATGCAATCGGTGACAAGGACACCTGCACAACCGAGCATCAATGTGAGGGACCTCAACATCGAGTTCGTGAACAACTTCATTTACCTGGGTTGCAACCTGTCAAGAGACGCCAACGAAACTGACGAAATCAAGCGACGGATACAGTTAGCTAATAAGACTTTTTTCTCGGTTCTCCCCATAATGAAATCGAAACATGTGCACAGAAACACGAAGCTCCGCGTGTACAAAACCATTATGCGACCAGTGCTATGCTATGGCTGCGAAGCATGGACCCTAACTCAAGCCTCCGAAAACATGCTAGACACTTTCGAACGTAAGGTTCTACGGCGAATTTTCGGGGCTGTTTGTGATCGAGATGGATGGCGCATCCGGTACAACCATGAGTTGTATGAAATGTACGATGAGCTGCAAGTCTCGAAAATCGTCAAACTACAACGACTTCAATGGGCAGGGCATGTACAAAGAATGGACGATGATCGCATGCCTAAGAGAGTAATGAATGCAGAACGGGTCGACGGAGCGAGATTGCGAGGACGACCGAGATCTCGTTGGGAGAGCTCAGTAGGTGTGGACGCCGCGCAGCTGCTGGGCTCCCAAAATTGGAGGACGCGGTCACGTGACCAAGATAATTGGAGGACAATGATCCAGGCGGCCAAGGCCCGACGTCGGGCTGTCGCGCCACGATGATGATGATGATGTGTTGTAGAATTACATAACCCAAAATGTGTAATTGTGTTGTAAATGCACCTTAGAATTAATTGCACTGCTACTTCACACTTCGCTTCGCTAATGGACTGCTAAAGTAATGGTAATTAATTGTTAACATATTGTTAAATGGCTGTTAACATACTGCTAACATACTGTTAATGTACTATTAATATACCGTTGAGTGCCCACACTGGCGCTTCCAAAACCAATCCCCCGGGGTATGTGACCGTGAAAAAATGTCCTAAATAGTCGAAACGTCAGCGTAGCGAGTGTTATAATATTTGTATAATACATCTAGTATTATAATAATTGTACGTTATATCTCACATTGCAAATCATTTTGGAAATTAGATAATTAGTATTTTGTTGCAGAAGCCTGATGATGCCGTGGTTCGGGATTATGGATAAATTGATATCGAAATAAATCTTACAACAAGCTAAATAGTCACTTTTCAGTCACATTCAGTATAAACCTGAGAGAATGAAGCATGTATAGAAGAGAACCTATCACCACACATAACGAATACGTGTTTTGGACACATTTTTTTCATCGCCTACCTTCTATCCCTCGTTTGTCAAATTATCTGACTGAAAGTTGCAATTTGTGTCGGTTTTTCTCTTAGACCATTTAGCAATGGACCGTGCTTCGACCATTTAAAAGTGCTCCAACATTTGGGGAATAAGTCGACAGGCAGCCAGCCTACTCAGTTGGTTCGATATTGACATATATGTTGACTGTTATGTCTAATTGTATTGTTTTAATAACAACATCACCGATAATTTCTGAAAACAATAAATTCATTTGATTCAAATGTCGAAATTTTCAGAAAAAAGAAGTTTTTGTTTTGTGTGCAGTGTTCTGAAAGGAAAGAAAGAGAGAATCTCTTATCACAGGTGAGTGGAAGCCAGTAAATAAATAAATTAAATAGATGTATGTACTATTGTAATTAACATTTATTTCATTGAGGTCCCCAAAAGAATTGATTGAGTGGCTAAATTTTTTCAATCTAAAGTCTGTCTCCCATCACATTCGATTATGCAGCAGACACTTCGCTGCAATAGATTTTTTCGAATCTGGAGGTCGCCGCCAATTAAAAAATGGTGTTGTTCCTTCAATCCAATTTATTGATGGGTAATTGCACGAGAGATACTTTATACGAGGTTCGTAGTAAATATTTTTTCTTAAGTAGACGTCAAAAAATCAAAAATCAAGAAATGAACTTAAGTAAAAATAGTACATCCCGTCTGTACTGTCAATTCCTGTCAATACTTAATTGTCATTCATAATCACTAAAATGGTCTACTGAGTTGACCACTTGTCGACTTAGTACCCAGATATTGGAGCCACTGTTTCTATGGAAACATACAGAACAAGCTCATTCCATGGCTATATATTCAAAGGATTTTCTACAATTTTTTTTTTCATTGCCTACTTTCTCCTATCAGCTGGTGCTTCCTCGGTTGCGGTATGATTGAAAATCACAACAAATTATTCGACAGCCGGGGGAACTTTTTTGTAGTACGTTTAATATGTCAGTTTGTAAACGGGTACCAAAAAATTAAGCTGATTTCCGTTCTTTATATAGTCTTCATATTCTCAAGTATAAACAATATAATTGAATCACCAATGAAAATATCGATAACTGAGGATGTGTAATACATAAATATAATATTCGCTAATTTGCACTTCTACTACTATAAATCTCGTTACTACTTTACTAAAAAAGAAGGCAGGCTCTGAAAAAAAATGTGTACGAAACACTTACGGGCTATATTGTATGTGATGATTGCCTCTCTTCAATACATGTTCCATACTCTCAGATAATGAATAACTAATCACGAAATTCTAATTCAAAATGGTAGTTCAATTAAACGCTTAAATAACTAGAAAGGCTTTATTTGTGTTAAACAAATCTATGTGTTTAGCCATAGCCACTAAATTCCCACCAGCTTTTAGTCTTTCAATTGGCAATTCTTAGGGTTTTGTAAAATAGTAAAACAAAACCCTTATGAAATCGGTCATGCGTCCGTCTGTCTGTCTGTCTCTCCATGAAATATCTCACGAACCGCTGAAGCTACAAGCATGAAATTCGGTGAAAATATGTAGAAGTACTATAATTCTCTGGAGAAAGTGATGCGTCGTAAAAGGTCAACTTTAAGCCATAAAGGGGAGATGAAGGTCGAAATTTTCCTTCGTTTGGTATAGGCAAGGGGGGTATCGTAAGAAAGGTGCCGTCGAGTACATTCCATTTTTGAAATTTTCTTCAAGTTTGAAGAAAGGATAAAAAAGGAGAGGGGAAAATACGTGATCCAAGTTTGCCCCCCCCCTTGCATTTCGAGACCGTTATACTTAGAAATATGAAAATTTACAGAAAAGCGGCATTTCACTAACATAGAAAACTGAAAATAATAGAATTTCAAAATCTTATCAAAAAAGGTTAATAATACATTTCTGTTGTTGCAGTTAGCACACCCCCGCACCCCTTAAACCCATCACAGGTCAAAAATATTGATGGCCAATAATAACCAATATATAATAATAATAATAAGCAATAATATCTCTAAGTTTCATTACAATCACGTAATATTTAATAATAGTACATTAATTTAAAGTTAAAGCCCAACAAACACCATCCGGAATTCCTGTCCGGAAAAACTGATGAGGCCCGGCCTTCCGGTTTGCCTGAATATAGAATACACCATACACCATCCGGAATTCCTTCCGGAAAAACTGATCAGGCCCGGCCTTGAGGAATTCCGGATCGTGTATGGCTGTTTCAGGCCGCCTTGAGGCCGCCGGACAGGCCTTTCAGGCGGCCGGATAGATAAAATCGATCTTATCGCCATAGAATGAAAGTATCTATCTATTGGATTGAATTTTACATTCCATAGCCAAGCTTTAGATACATTCGTCTATTGAAATAAACTGCAGTGAAAATTCATTCTAGACACGCGTCCGGAAAGGCCTTTGAGGCGGCCGGATGGATAATTGCAAATTGATGTTATCACCATAGAATGAAAGTATCTATCTATTGCATTGAATTTTATGGCGTTTTACTTTCCATAGCCAAGCTTCAGATACATTCGCCTATTGAAAAAAAACTGCAGTGAAAATTCATTCTAGCCACGCGGCCGGACAGTTCGCCTTGAGGCGGCCGGACACACCGCCGGACAGGCCGCCTGACAGGCCACCGGACAGGCCTTTGAGGCGGCCGGATGGATAATTGCAAATTGATCTTATCGCCATAGAATGAAAGTCTCTATCTATTGCATTGAGTTGAACTGTGAACATCACTACACTATCTTAACAAAAGCTATGCATATGCACATATCCACTTCGCTCCATCCCGGAAACAATCGTTCATTAGCCGATTTTATTTCCGCGGGGTAGCAGCGGGATACATTGCAATAAACTCCAGGCCGCCTGTTCGGCCACCTGACAAGAATGCATTTTTCCAGGAATTTATTTCAATAGACGAATGTATCTGAAACTTGACCATCGAAAGTAAAGTGTCGAGAAATTCAATGCAATAAATAGATACTTTCATTCTATGGCGATAAGATCAATTTGCAATTATCCATCCGGCCGCCTCAAAGGCCTGTCCGGCGGCCTGCCCGGCCGCGTGGCTAGAATGAATTTTCACTGCAGTTTTTTTCAATAGACGAATGTATCTGAAGCTTGGCTATGGAAAGTAAAACGCCATAAAATTCAATGCAATAGATAGATACTTTCATTCTATGGCGATAACATCAATTTGCAATTATCCATCCGGCCGCCTCAAAGGCCTTTCCGGCGGCCTGTCCGGCCGCCTCAAGCCGAACTGTGACCGCGTGACTAGAATGAATTTTCACTGCAGTTTATTTCAATAGACGAATGTATCTGAAGCTTGGCTATGGAATGTAAAATTCAATCCAATAGATAGATACTTTCATTCTATGATAATAAGATCGATTGCCAATTGTCCATCCAACTCAAGGCGGTCTGCACATGCCATTGACGATCCGGAATACCTCAAGGCCAGGCCTGAACGTGTGTGGTGGAGGCCTGGCGGGAACAATTTTCCATCCGGCCGCCTGAAGGCGGCCTGAAACGACCATACACGATCCGGAATTCCTCAAGGCCGGGCCTCATCAGTTTTTCCGGACAGGAATTCCGGATGGTGTATGTTCGCCAGGCATTTTTACACTATTCATAGAAAAAATACACCTACCGGCTTCGAAGGAGAGGTGAGAGTACTACTTGCATGTTGTTTTTCGTAGTGCGAATTGCAGTTATTGGGTCGTGTGAATAAACATTAAGCAAAAACTAAAACTAGCAAATTTTAAGCAATAGCTGTGTTTCAGGTGAATAAAAATTTTAAGCAAAAGCTTAAACTTTTCACGTTAGCAATTGCTAGATTTTTCCAGCAAATGCTTAAAATGTGTGAATAAAACAGATTATTAGCTAGAAATTATAAGCAAATGCTACCAATTTTTTAAGTGTGCCTGGGAGCACACTTAAATGAAACCGGAATATAGAGGGCTACGCCCGCAATTCGAGGGTTTTGTAGCAAGCGCTTATTTTGGCATATAAATACTGGCTTCCTGTTCTTCTTGGTACCCCTCAGCTGAATAAAAACACCATAATCAAATGTTTTACCCATGATATAGTATCTTACATGCCAATTCACAAAAAGACGGCATCTGTCACCTCTCAAAGTAATAGTTTTAATACGAGAAGCTGTAGATAGATATGTATGTATACGAGATAAACTGTCCCACTCTTCGAGATGCTTAACCATTCATATTAAGACGACATTGCAAATTGCAAACTTGTGTAACGGCTTCGAAATTCAGGGCGGCTGGGACAAATTACGGTCTAATATTTTTTCCTCCTCCACTGTTCCCCTTTCTACAAGTCTCAAGAAAATGCCAAAAATGGAATGTACTCAACATTACCTTTCTCACGACACCCCACTTGGATATACCAGTGGATAAAAAAAATTTACCTTAATTTCGCCACTATGTGGACCCCCCTCCCCCCCGCTCTTAAAGTTAGCCAATTACAACACAACGCTATCTCCAGCCGTTCGTAAGATATTCTATGAAGAGACGGACAGACAGGTATTTGACCGATTTTGTAAGATTTAAGACACAAAACCCTAAAAAAATTAACTGTGTGAATAGTTATTGTTAGGATCACCAATCACCAATCTTCACCCTTCCAAAGTTGGTTCATTAAATAACTGCAATTCGCACTACGAAAAACAACATGTAAGTAGTACACGCATATCTATGCGTGAGGCCGGTAGGTGTATTTTTTGTATGGATAGTGTCAAAATGTCAATGTCAATGTATTTTACTATTATTAAATATCATGTCATTGTAATGAAACTTAGAGGTATTATTGCCTATGATGTTGGTTATCATCAGCCATCAATATTTTTGACATAGGGTGTGCTTGAGGGGTGCAGGGGTGTGCTAACTGCAACTATAAAAATGTACTATTATTAACCTTTTTGGATGAGATTTAAAAATTCTATTATTTTCGGTTTTCTATGCTAGTGAAATGCCGCTTCTCTGTAAATTTTCATATGTCTAGCTATAACGGTCTCGAAATGCAAGGGGGGGGGGACAAACTCGGACCACATATTTTCCCCTCTTCCTCTTTTCTCCTTTCTTCAAATTTGAAAAAAATTCCAGAAATGGAATGTACTCAACGGTACCTTTCTTATGATACCCCACTTGTATATACCAAACGAAAAAAAAATGTCGACCTTCATTTCCCCTCTATGGCGACCCCCCCTTAAAGTTGACCTATTACGACGCATCGCGAATTATAGTATTTCTACATATTTCCACCAAATTTCATGCATGTAGCTTCAGCGGTTCGTGAGATATTTCATGGACAGACGGACAGACAGACGGACAGACGGACGCATGACCGATTTCATAAGGGTTTTGTTTTTATACAAAACCCTAAAAATTGGTAGCATTTGCTTATTATTTCTTGTTGCCATTTTTGCTGCATTTATGACTTAATTGTTTAAGTGCAGACTACCATAAGTTATACAGGTTTACGGAAAACAATGTTGAGTGGTTGGCCAACTATTTTCTGGGTGAAAATAGTAAAAAAAGAGGAGGAGCCTTGCCTCCTAAGAAACGAAAGGAAATTTTTCTTCGTTTTTTAAATGATCCGGGATTTCAAATTAGTGTCGCGAAGGAAGAAGGAGTCCACCGTACCACTGTTTGCAATGACGTTATTCCCAAGATCGTCGTTTAGTATTTATTGTAAATTGCCGAAATATCATATTGGCGATAGATTGGCGAATTGAAATGTTATCGTGACTCTTTCGTCTGAGGGTTAACCCTCTAATTATTGAAAAAGCGACAAATAATCTATAAATTTGTCGTATGGATGAGCCGCCATCGCATCGCGATTCTTTCGCCTGGAGGATATCCCCTAATTATTGAAAAAGCGACAAATAATCTAAAAATTTGTCGTATGGAAGAATCGCCATTCTTTCGCCTGAGGGATATCCCCTAATTATTGAAAAGGTGACAAATACCTTTTTCATACAAAATTCAAAATTTCAAACACACTGTACATAAAAAAGTTCTTTACACACCAAATTATCACAAGGAATGCAAGTTTTTATTATACCCTAGACTTTTAGTATAGTATATTTTCGATAGAATGAAGCTAGAGCCTTGAAATTTTGGTCAAATATTGGTAGTGTAATCTAGTTGGATAATGGGCATGATCAGGCCAAGAGAACGCCTACCTCCCCTACATACATAAATGTATCTATAACTCCCGATTAAAGAAACATGGAAAGCTCTAGCTTTGGTAGATTACTCATGAGAGTAATCTTATACTCTCCTGGAAAAATAAAATCGATCAGTTGAAAACTAACGGTAGTTTTCTTACAAAGAACCCCGTACTACCCTAATTTTCAGGTTTTTTGTATATAACTCCTGAACCAATTGACGTAGGCACCTGATTTTTGGCATGTAACCTTGAAGTGAGAAGCTGCTTAAGGTTTTGTAAGTTGGGCATAATCAGATCAAAGGAACGCCTACCTCCCCTACAAATTTCAAAAAATTAAATATTCCCTTAATTACGATAACTTTCGAAAAAATTATACTAGCAAGTTGAAAATTTGACAAAATGTTGCTAGTAAGACCTACTTTGTTGGTATTGAAAATGGGCAAGATCCGACCCAAGGAACCCCCACCTCCCCTACAAATGAAACTTCAAATAAGCGATAACTTTTGATAGAATGAAGCCAGCAACTTGAAATTTTTGTCAAATGTTTAAAGTGAGATTGAGTTAGTTGGCATTAAAGATGGGTAAGATCCGACTTAAGGAACCCCTACCTCCCCTAGAAATGAAACTTAAAATAAGCGATAGCTTAACGACAAAATAAAGCTATCGACTTGAAATTTTGGTCAAATGTTTGTAGTATGATCCAGTTGGCTAATATTGAAAATACGTAAAATCCGACCAACGAAACCCCTACTTCTCCTACAAATGAAACTTCAAATAAGCGATAACTTTCGATAGAGTGAAGCTTGAGACTTGAACTTTTTTTTATATGTTTGTAGGGGGATCTAATTGGTTGGTGGCAATGATGGGCAAGATCCGACCCAAGGAACCCCTACCTCCCCTGCAAGTGAAACTTCAAATAAGCTTTCACTTTCGATAGAATGAAGCTAGCAACTTGAAAACTGCGACAAATAGTTGTAGAATGGGTCAGTTAATTGATTTTGAGAATGGTCAAGATCTTACTGAATGAGTGCCAAACTCCCCTATGAACTGGCCATATAGGAGACCCGCTTCTAGTACATATGGTCGTTGCCAATTGGGACTTTTGGAATCACCACTAGGTCTGTACAAGTCTAGGGTACATACGCTTCGGCCTGGTTTTTATTTTATTTTAGGTTAAGGCCCGTTTTCTCAATGTCCAGTTAAAATTCAAATTCGAGATAAAGTTTGTTGTTGTTTTCCCTGTAAAATTTGACAGATGGGTACGTTAAATGTCTGTTTAACTGGAGTTTAAATTTTAATCAGACATTGAGAAAACGGGCCTAACACTTTTTTAGAAAAATAAACGAAGTTTTAGTTTAAGTTTATTTAACTGAGTTTGGATTTTCCGTCTGTATTGATCGAGATTCACTTAAGAACTAAACTAACTTTACACACTATTTTACAAAAACCTCTTTCTTCAGAATAACCCACAGAATGCAGAGTAATCAGAAATTTTATGCATCTGGTTACGGCATCGTAACAGTTTTACATTGCATCGCATTACTTTTTGTATACGACCAATAATTTATCCTTTTCGTTATCTGACCACTTGAAATCGTCTCGCACATGGGACCGCAACACTTCGTGTAGACCAGGGGCCGGCAAACTTTTTCTGAAAAGTGCCAGATTTTTTAGATTTTAGGGTCAGCGAGCTGGATAGCAAATTCGATATGCAACTGCTTACCGGTATGGTCAACCTAATTCCAGTTGAAGGTCTGACGGAAGATTATACATTTTTCTGTCAAGCGGATTTTGAAATACGTAACTGTTTCCGCAGTGAAATTTAATTTTTGAGAATAGCGTTTTCGTTAAAATTGGAAACTTCGTGTGTTTAAATAGGTCTCAGCAATATGAAACTGCGGGAGCCGCAATGGTTTATTGAGCGGCGAGATTGCGTTTATATTCAACGTAAGTTTGTAAACCGCAGCGGCTCCCGTAGATAGGATAAACGCGGCCTTAGAGGGACTCCTTGTATTGTTAGGCACATTGAGAACTTTTTCGTGTGGGTTTTGTATTTAAAGCTGACCGAAATCAGAATGATCACCCGCCACTCAAATCAGAGTGACCTGGTTGGTGTTCCCTGGACATTGAAGGGCCTTGAAATACTTTTTCACTAGCTTCAATAAGAGTTTGTAAAACGGACGTCTGCACAGATGGAAATGCTAGTGCAACGAAGCCTCTGAATTAGAATCTCTCTGATGCAGGACTCAATCGCATGGATATATGCTTAAAATACGCGAGACCAGAGGACCTTAGCGATTTAGATCAAGCCAATGATCAAAGCAGTAGTAGTTCGGATGCCGCAACGGTTAGCACGTTCGCCTTCCGATCACCAGATCCCTGGTTCGAATTCTACTGAAGGCAGTAGTCTTTTCGATAAAAGAAGATTTACGTGTCAGAATATGTCCTACTCAGCTGTTAAAATGAGTACCCATTCGAAGTAAATAACTCGGTTAAGTGTGTTTATAATTACACACCTGTAAGAAGTACACTTTCATGATCATGAAAATTAGATGATGCTATCTCAAGGCCTCGGTTAATTAATTGGACTGTAACGCCACTAATGATCCCTGAACTATTTTGATAAACAATATTAACTCGCGGGCCGGATAAAAACTAGTGGCGGGCCGGATTTGGCCGGCGGGCCGCAGTTTGCCGACCCCTGGTGTAGACGATCAATATTCTTTATTACTTTTCGTTAAAATTAAATCAACAAAATAAAAATATCATTGAGGGGCACTAAAAGTGAAAGACGATGATGCTAATTGATGTTTTGATGTTGTCTTAACGTGGGCTGTGCAAAACTCAATTTCTATAGCCGAAATTGAGACACTTCAAGAACTACGGAACACGCAATAAATAGGTGCTTACAACGCACTTTTAAGCAACCTAAAATAAAATCACAGATTTCATTCAAACATGAATTGAATTAAATTTTATAAATAAGTATATTTAATGTACACCTTATTTGAGCTCAATTCGATGTTTTAATTATTAATTTATAAGTGTTTCGATAATTTCACCATTCCGATAATTTCAACCAAGATGGTTTTTATTAGTTGAAATTATCGCGATTGTACTGTAATCAGAAATTTTATGCATCTGTCGTACAGAATAGAAAGCAATAAAATTCTTTGAATGTCAATAGTCACCAACCATACACTTTAAATAGTCGGATAGCGAAAGTAAATTTTAGAATGTAAACTATAAATAATTGATGGTCCAAAAATATGAACCTCTTATCTATAACGATAATTTATCCTTCTTGGTATACTTCAAAATGCTACGATCTTGTGTTCTCTGCATTCTTTAAAGTGTCATTATGTTGCCGTTACTTGTATTCGTGACCCAACACTGTAATCCAATAAATAGAAAGTTAAATATGTCCCACAAGGAAAATTATTAAGATTTTTCTTTAAACTAAATAATCTTTAATTTGAGATAAGTCAAATGCCCGTAAGTATGACAGTTACGCAGAAAAGGGGTAAAGCCCCATTTTTAGGGTTTTGTAGTAAAACAAAACCCTTATGAAATCGGTCAAATGTCTGTCTGTCCGTCTGTCCGTCTGTCCGTCTGTCCGTCTGTCCATGGAATATCTCACGAACGGCTGAAGCTACATACATGAAATTTTGTAGGAATATGTAGAATTACTATAATTCGCCGGAGAAAGCGAATCGTCGTAATAGGTCAACTTTAAGGGGAAGTCCCCATAGAGGGGAAATGAAGGTCGAAATTTTTTTTTCGTTTAGTACAGGCAAGTGGGGTATCATAAGAAAGGTACCGTCGAGTACATTCCATTTTTGAAATTTTTTTCAAATTTGAAGAAACGGGAAAAGAGGGAGAGGGGAAAATATATGATCCGAGTTTGTCCCCCCCCCCCTTGCATTTCGAGACCGTTATACTTAGAAATGTGAAAATTTACAGAAAAGCGCCATTTTACTAGTGTAGAAAACCTAGATTTCTAGAATTTTGAAATTTCATCAGAAAAGGTTAATAATAGTACATTTCTATAGTTTCAGTTAGCACAACCCTGCACCCCTTACACGTACCCGAGGTCAAAAATATTGATGGTTAATGATAACCAACATCATAGGCAATAATATCTCTAAGTTTCATTATAATCACATAATATTTAATAATAGTACATTCATTTAAAGTTCGGCATTTTGACACTATCCGCACAAAAAATACACCTACCGGCCTCATAGGTGTGAGTACTACTATACTTTCATGTTGTTTTTCGTAGTGCGAATTGCAGTTATTTAATTAATCATTTTTGAAAGGGTAAAGATTTGTTGGGGGCGCTGTGTCTTAATTGGCCAACTTTACCGGGTGGAAGGGGGGGGGGGGGGGGGGGGTCCACATAGAGGCGAAATTAAGGTCAAATTTTTTTATCGACTGGTATAAGCAAATGAGGTGTCGTGAGAAAGGTAATGATGAGTACATTCCATTTTTTCGCATTTTCTCGAAATTTATAGAAAGTGGAACTGTGGGGGAGGAGAAAATATTTGTTCGTAATTTGACCCCCCCTTTCCTGCATTTTGAGACCGTTATACTTAGAATTATGAAAACTTACAGGAAGTGGGTTTCGAAAAACATATAAAATGGAAAATAGTGGAATTTGTATATATTCTCAGAATAGGTCAATAATAGTTTATTTGTATAGTTACAGTTAGCACACCCTTGCACGCCTTAAACACGTTCGAGTTCAAAAGTACTGATGGCCAAACATAACCAACACCTTAAGCAATAATACATATGTTCTAAGTTTCGTTACAATCACGTAATATAAATTAGCATGTAAAATGTAAGGGGTAAGACATTTTTTCTATCCATCTGAGTGATATCAAGAAGAGCAAGGAGCCGATATTTATATACCAAAATAAGCGCTTGCTACAAAACCCTCGGATTGCGGGCGTAGCCCTCTATATTCCGGTTTCATTTAAAATTAGATGGTTTTTCCCTTTTTCTACGTAACTGTCATACCTACGGTCATTTGACTTATCTCAAATTAAAGCTTATTTAGTTTAAAGAAAAATCGATCCTAATAATTTTCCTTGTGGGACTAATATTTAACTCGTTATTTGATGAAATACACCAAAAAATGATTATTTTTACACTTTGTAGGAACAAACGAGTAACTGACAAAAAGTGTTTTTTTCAAATTAGATTAGCTCCGTTGCTATTGGTTGTAGAAAAAAAACTTGTAAGATGAAATTTGTAGTAAATTTTGTGCTCTACAAAAATGGTTTACCATATTTTGTTATAGGCGAAAAACTGATAAAAGTGCCAGTTTTTTCAAGACAGCGGGGGGAGCACAGGGGGATGGTGACGCAAACTTGAATTTTTTACTACCCCACCGACCTATACAACATATCAAAAATTCAGAACTACCGCACCTTTTGCAAGGTAAAAACTCTCCATCATTGGACTATTGGAGGATATTCAATTATCGAAGCATCTACTACTGGACCAAATAATCATAAGCAAAAGCTTAAATTTTCCAGCATTTGCTAGTAAGCAAAAGCAAAAGGTTATTCACACAAATTCAAGCTTTGGCTATTAGCAAATGCTTTAACTTAAAGCAAATGCTAAAGCAAAGACTTAACACTTGTAGCATTTGCTTATTTTTTATTCTTGTTACATATTATGGTTAATTACATTTATGAAAGGGTAATGATTGGTGGGGGCGATGTGTCGTAATTGGCCAACTGTAACGGGCGGGGGAGGACGGGTGGGGTCGAAATTAAGGTCAAATTTTGTTTATCGACTAGTATAGGCAAGTGGAGTGTTGTGAGAAAGGTAATGTTGAGTACATTCTATTTTTGGTATTTACTTTAAATTTGAAGAAAGGAGAACAGTGAGGGAGGAGAAAATATTAGATCGCAATGAAACTTGAAAAAAAAAAAAACAAAATTTAAGTTTCATTACCAGCACGTAATATGAATGGTCGTGTAAGATACTATATGATGGGTCAGATATTTTTATTATCCTTTTTTTTATCCATCTAAATGGTACCAAGAAGAGCAAGGAGCAAAATAAGTGCTACAAAACCCTCGGATTGCGGGCGTAGCCCTCTATATTCCGGTTTCATTTTTTTCTTTCTGTTGCCTGGATGAAATATCGGGTGAAGAAAGTATAGGTGGAGGACATCGGATTAATATATCACGAGAATATAGAAAAAGGGAGACGAGTTCGGAACGTTTTGGGAGGAAGGTCGTGCATTGGGAAGAAGATCGGAAAAGTGCGTTTCGGCTGAAAAATCGGCAGAATAATCTGGCTTTCTGTTTTTTTTGCTTGGATCGAGGGACT